>JXCR01107132.1:15612-61269 GCA_002079205.1 Phalaenopsis hybrid cultivar | reverse complement strand
TCCTAGTTAGTGTCATATTTTCATTTAGTTCTAATAAATTAATATCATTTTTTATACAATAAACCCAAGTCTTCCTAGGTGTACCTCTGCGTTTTTTAACATAAGTCGAATCTAGAACATCTACTCTCCTAATCGGATCATCAGATGGTCGACGCTTAATGCGACCAAACCACCTGAGAAGATTTTCTCTAATTTTGTCCGTCACATGAGCTACACCAACCCTATCATGGATATATTCATTTCACATTTTCTCTCTAAGTGTAAAACCACTCATCCAAAATGAACTCTTTGTATGTTGTGCATCTGCAGATGTAGCATTCAAAATGAGCTTTTTGTAGGGAGTGTCTTGTTGACATTTTTTTCTACTTTGTCATTGTTTGTTGCAGGATGAAATTGTTTTTGAAACGCTTTACTTTAGAATGTAATGATTTAAGTTGGGTTTCAATGTGGATGATGAGGTGCTTCATCATCAATCTTCTAAGGAATCACTTCTTGCTTGTAAAATAGAGTTTTGTGACCATTGGGGGAGTGGTTGCGATGATGATGATGCTGTTGGCTTATTCAAAGATATGTTAACATATGGTGATACCTGGTGTTCAACTTTTGTCGCCACCCTCATTGCAGTTTCATCTGGATGCATTTACTTGCCAAACAGTTGCTGATGATCACCTTGTTGTCATGATGTTTCTTTAGCTCGAGCTTTTTCTCTGACGCTGCATATAGGGGCTATTTGGTTTGTTTGTGACATGCTCATGACTTGCCTGGCAGTATCACCGTTTTTTCCATTTATGTTTAATAATATATGAAGGCAATGATTGTGATTTGGAGGGTAGCTATCGTGTTCACCTGACCAATAAAGAGATTTAAATGTTTCATATGGTGATAATTTGACATCTTAGGATGGCATAGAGATTCTTCGGCAACCATTGCTGCAATTACTGGTGGAAAACTTTAAAGATTCCGGAATCAAGTGATATTGGGCTCGTTGGTTTCCTCTAATCAAGCTGCATGATTCGATTGTATGCATGCTAAATTCATTTTACTCCTGTTAATGTTTTGAAGTTTCCAGTTATACTTTTAAGTGATTGATTTGGTGATGTTGGGCTCATATTATCGAGACATTGCATATAACCTGCGCTGATACATCACAGTTTGTTCCATTTATGATCAAGAGTATATTAGGGTGAGGGTGATTTGTAGGTTAGCCATCATGTGCTTCTGACCTTTAAGGAGTTCTATAGGTTTCCTATGATGATGATACGGCCTCTCAAGAAGGCCTAGAGATTCTGAAGCAGCCATTGCTGCCATAACCGGTGGAAAACTTGTTTATGGCCCTTTCATATGGATTTGAATTTCATCGGAGCACTCTTTTTGTTCTTGGCTTCTTATTTTTTTCCTCATTGGAATGAAGCCCTTGTTTTTGCTCTCATTATAAATTAGATGTAGATGGAGTTTTGTGGCCGTTGGAAAGAGTGCACCTCTCCTAGTAGCTGTGTTGAGCTCTCTATTAATCTGTAATGAAACTTCATACTTATTGCGGTGTTGTGGTGTTTACGATTGATATAGTTTATTGGCAGAATGGGAGTAGTGCAGCCCTCTGTGTTGTTGTGTTTAGCTTTATATTTGTCTGTATTGTCGTGCTATGGATATTATTGCGTTGTTGTGCATATTAATCTCATTACCAATGGCTGAAGCTTTTCTTATCTTCATATTTCTCTCTCTTAGTGTGTTTGTGAACACTGATTTGGTTTCTCTCTCTATATCTCCCAGGAATGCAGCATGCTTTGGGCTGTCGGGTTCTTTTCATTGAACCAGCAATGGAGCTATTTAGCTCCGAATAGGGTTCAAATATGTTTTAGCTGTACTCTGTAAATCCATATTCAGTAAATGTTAATCTCATTAAAGCATGAAATTTGTTGGGCATTTCAAATGTTAAATTTTTCTATATTTTGATTAATTATTTGGCTTTATATTTCAAGATTGATATGTCTTTCTTCAGTTAGTATGAAGCTAGAGGGGATCAACCCATATCCAAAGGTATTCTTGAACTAAAAATGTTATGATTCAAATTAAAATTCGTTTGAAGCTGCCATTTCAACAAACTCATAGCAAATTAACCAGCTCTACGAGATGAACCCAATAAAATCAAAATTGATCTAATCCGAGTCAAATCAAGCACAAATCAAGTCATTAAACCAATTTTAAAAGCTTTTGGTGGTCAATTAGAGGGCCAAATAGATTCAAAACCTGACAACTTTATAATTGAATCGAGCTCGATGGGACAAATCCAACTAGCACAATAACATGATTAAGTGTCTGTAAAATATCATTTGATTGAGGTTCAGGTTCTTCCCTTACTGGGGATGCCACTTTCAAAAATAATCTGGGTGCTAGTTTTCTAAATAGCAATGTTTTAAGTGCTATGTATGTAATGTTGAGCTTTCAATTAGTCTATAATGAAAGTACATACTCTGTTATCATGGATTTTATGATTGAACAAGCATGAAGGCTTATTGCATATTCCTTGAGGATTGTTGCAGTATTGTTTTGCCTACTAAACCTGTGAAATTTCATTTGGAGAAGCGATGATGATTATTGACATTTTGGGACGCCTAGGTTTTGTTCTCCTTAAATGATGGTGATGTATCAAGTATTTAAGGGATAGCCTCTATTAGCCTGTTCTACATTCTTTAATTTTTATGCTTTCTTCTTTGAAATCGGTCAAAAAGCTGCTTCTTTAAAGGTTTTCTTTTTTGCACACCTGGTGGAAGTTTGTGACACTTGGAGGTGAGATAAAAAACAGGAAAATTTACATACTTAACACAATTCTTATGTATTTACATGTCTCACGCAGCAACTTTCATATTTACATATCAAAACTGGTGCTTTTGAACCGTTGTGAAAATGTGTGTTTCACAAAAAAAAAAAAAGATATTGGTCGTATTTTTGATTTGATATTGTGTTGATGTGAAGTTTAGGCGTGTGATATGTAAAAAAGACATAAGAATTGTGTGCTATGTATACAAATGGCCCTAAAAAATAGTAGATGCTAGATATGTAGCGGATATAAGAATTGTGTGATATGTTTCGTTATCGATTGTTGCTATACTGTTTAACCTGCTAATCCAATGAAATTTACTTTGGAGAGGGATGTTGATTGTTAGGGATGATTGACATTTTGGTTTGCGTGAGTATTATCCTCTGGTAATGGTATCAAGGATTGTTTAGAGCTCTTCCAGCAACTTGTCTATATTCTTTTATTTTTGACTCTTTATTTTTAAAGGTACGTCAGAAAGTTGCTTCTTGTAAGGATTTCTGTTTTGCATTCATGATGGAATGTTGTTATACTTGGATGTGTGAAAAAAAGAACGGAAATTTACATACCTAAACTTTCATATTTCTATACGTATAACACACCTAAACTTTCGTATTTCCGTATATAATATTTTGGTGCTTAAACCATGCATGAGAAATGTGTATTTTGCTTTTGAAAGGTGGTATAGTGCTATTTTTTAAGTGATATTAAAGATTTGAGTGCAATGTGTGCCAATTTTTTGAAAGAGCAAAACACAATCTGATTCTCAAGGTTTTATTTTTGATTGAAAGCATGTAGAGCGAAGCATTGCCTTTATTAATCAAATTGCTAATATTAAATTATTAATGTATAAACAATTATAAAATATAAAGAATAACTTAAATGTTGATATTAAATTGAAAAAAATTGTGGTATAATTTCTAACTTGAAGCCTAATATTGTGGGAGAATATTTATTTCTTTTGAAAATTTAAAATTTGAATTAAAATATTTTAAAGTTAATTAAAATTTTCTGAAAAACTTAGTTTCTTTTTCACCCTCATCACCTAGAAAAAAGGGCATTTACATGCAACGTCAGGGAAGTTCTCGATCAATTTCTTGATAAAAGTGGTGATTTTGCTCGTTGCAATTTCTTCTATTGTTATTTCCCTCCAATTTTTTTATTTGTTTTCGTAATTCTTGTGCTATTTAAATGTTAGATGCCACACAGGGGGCGTTGTAGGCAGAAATTTCTTTGACATAGTAATGAAAACTCTACTACAAAGCAGCAGATGCGAATTGGAATCTCACGAGTGATGGAAGAAGCATAGTTTTGCAGCAGAACGAAGCTTTATTCTTAGAGCAAGTTGAACTTTTAAGCCATATTAACTAATGTTGGACGGCTCACCTTTTTTGCTCTACTTTTGTTCCACCTTTATAATGCTGCCCTTGCTTGCATCATCGTAGTCCTATTGTGGTGACCAGTGGATAGAGAGAGAACCGCATCGAGAAATTGTAAGATGTGTATGCTGTAATGTGTTATGTGTAGATGTGTGGCTTTATGTTGATGTATAGGTGGTTCTTTCGAGAATTTGTTTTCCTGAAATCCGAGAAAGGAAAGTTATTAAGCACGGTCTTAAATCCATTCTCAGGCAACTGATACTACAATTTTTTTTGAACTTCGGGCTTGAGCTGAGTGCTGTTTCTCCATGAAGGATTTTAACTACTACTTTCTCTCTCTCTCTCTTTCTGCGTGCGGGCATGTAATATACATACATACATATGTTGTGTGTCTACATTGCAACATTTATAGCATTGATTGTAGACTCATTATATGGAATTCCTTGATGATATTTTGAGGTAGTCTGTTATCATCCTTTGTGTGTGTGGGTCTGTAATACACACACACATATGTTGTGCATATACATAGTATCATATGTTGCATTCATTATAGACTCTTTATAGGGAATTCCTTGATGAGATTTTGAGATAGTCTCTCATCCTTTGCAGGATAAATTGTGTGGAAAACATTGCTCTTTGCTATAATGTTTTAAACTAGGTTTAGACGTGGATGAAGAGGTGATTCATCATGCCTCCTTTAAGGAATTGCCTTTATTCGTGCAATGGAATTTTGTGGTTCCTGGGGGAGTGATAAAAGATTAGGTTATAGATACGTAAATACATAGAATTGTGCTGTGTATTTATATCACTTTTTTCTTAATATTCTTCTCATGTAGGTTGTGATGATGATGATGGCTTTTTCAACTAACTGTGCATCAGACTTGGCCAAGGAATTTCTTGACCTGTTTCTTTGTAGAGGCGGTAATGATAGAATAACAACAACAACAGATCTTTATTCTACTAAATGAGGTCGGCAACATGAATGCTTTTTCTCCATTTAGTCTTATTTAGTGTCGTATTTTCATTTAATTCTAATAATTAAGATCATTTTTTATACAATATGCCCAAGTTTTTTTAGGTCTACCTCTTCCTTTCCTAACACAAGTCGAATCTAAAACATCTATTCTACTAATTGGATCATCAGATAGTCGAAGTTTATTGTGATCAAACCATCTAAGAAGGCTCTCTAATTATGTCCGGCACTAAAGCTACACCAACCCTATCATGGATATATTCATTTCGCATTATGTCTCTAAGTGTAAAGCCACTCATCCACCCAAGCATTCTCATTTCGTCAACACTTTTCGAAAATTGGAGGGTTGCGTTAGGCAGGAAATAATAATGACATGAATTCTTTTTGGTAATGACAATTATTGTAATTATTTCTACTGTCATCTCTCACTCTCCCCCCTCTCCCTCCCTCCCTCCCTGCCTGCTCGCAGATTTTCTTCATAGATGAGGTAATGGATTTTCTTGGATTACCATTATAATTGCATGGACCAAATTCCCATCCCTGTATTGCAAACTGCTCTAAGCGTTTGGATTCAATGCTGTGTTATATGCATTAACAGTTAAATTTTTTAAGGAGTTTTTTCTTAGGTGTTGTTTGGCTGCAAATTTGATTTAGATTAAGCAGGATTTAGCAAATCTGATAAATCTGGATTTATCTTTGACGGCAGAGTTCGTGTGAGAAAATTCGATTCGATTCATAGGAGCGTTGGATTCAATGTTCTGTTTTTTGGTGTTTGGCTGTATTTAAGCTAAATCCAAGGCTAAGTCCTTTTAATAATATGCTCCCACCCAAAAACGCCTTAGGCTCATTGGCTGCTCGAAACATGTTTTGAAATATTATAAAATGTGCTAGATTCCTCCATTTTGTGGGTTGATGTTTCCAGATATTTTTGTCTAACTCTTTATTGTAGATGTGTCTCTTTGAGATTTTTATTTGCGTTCTTGACCAGAAACTGGATGAAACTGACTAATGGAAATTTAAGGATTTGATTCAGCAGGGAGACGAAGTTGAATAGCAATAGAAAGGGAGTATGCGAGGTGGGTGGACTTTGGAAGTGTGCAGAAAAAGTTTGACGGCTGTTGGATTGAAAACAGCAAAGAGAACCACAAAAATATGTTCCCATGAGGCATGGTTTCCATGAGAAATCCACCATATATTCTTGAACAAGTTATTGACAAATCACTTGCGAAAAGAGGCAGCACAACATTAGCTTGGGTAGAAAAATCAGACAACGCAATCTCTAAATGCATGAACACAAACTAAGAGCCTGTCTGGTACCGGATGTAGAGCAGGATTTAACCTAAATATTGTCAAATGGTCATTTTGGACAAAATAAAGCCCCGGATTTCATAAATCTGGATTTCATTGATTTCGGCCTTGAATCTTGGATTTGCTAAATCCATTGATTCGGTTGATTTCTTAAATCTTGGACGAACATGCATGAAAAAGAAGACGTGAAGTTGCCCTCCTCAATGGTTTCAGGTAGGAGAGGAGTGTAAGGAGGAGAAAAATGAAAGTTTCGAGTCTTTATAAGCCGTGTTCCCTTCGCTGCATTCTAAGCTGGCTCCAATTGTGACTGTATCGGGAGAATTTGGTCATGAAGGTGATGGTCTTTGACAAAACAGAAGGAAAAGGGAGTGACATGCATGGGCTTCGAGGGTTGGGGCCTGGGGGCGGGGTTGGGGGATTGGCTATTTTGAAATCAACCATGAAGTGATACAGCCGTAGCCCCATGCAGCCAAATGATACAACCCTCGAAAGAGAAACACCAAGGATACAACCTTAAATCAGAAAATCAATCACACAAAATACTGGTTAGACATAGGAAAAAAAAACAATGCATAAATAGGAGGGGAAGATGGATGCGCAATACAACATTTTCTTGTGTAGATGTTTATTGCTTTAATGTCAGAAGTTTATTTGGTGGTGTTGTGGGAGATCAATTTGTTTGCCTTTTGTAGAAATGATGATGTGATAAGTTTCCTTCTCAGAGTGTGTATTATGAGAATTCAGTTAGTTTATCTGTTGTGGTAAAATGACGTTGTAATGTTCCTGCTCAGCTTCTACCAGGGTGCTGTGCCCCCTTTTAGTTTGTATTGAAATTTCGTAGTGATTAACTCGTGTCACCGTGCGGTACCACATGAAGACCCAAGGCTTACCTGCGGCTTCTATAGGAACAATTACTTATGGGCTCCAGACGTAGAAATATTCAATAAGTCCGGACTCTAATGAAATCACGCCATGTGAGGTCACAGGAAAAAAAACATGTTATTTAGTTATTGTTCTGTTGATATTTATGTATTATTGTGTTCTAGAAAGATTTTCGGTATTATAATAACATAATAATACATAAATAACACTTAAATACATAATAACACAAGAGGAATATTCCCCAGTGTTATCGGGCCGGATGATAAGAAAATGACGGTTTTTTTTCTGTCAGCTTCACGTGGAGGTGATTCCTTGGACTTTGGGCGTATCTCTGCGTCTGGAGTTCAGACGTAATAATTTTTCCTTCTGAACAAATATTACGTCCAGAACGTCTGGAGTCTAATGAAATCATGCCACGTGAGGTGACAAAAAAATAAAAAAAAAATTTTTTAGCACAGGGGAATATTCCCTTGTGTTATGTCGCGTTATTTAGTTGTTATTGTGATGTTATTCATGTGTTATTCTGTGTAAAGATTTCTTGTGACTTTTTCTGAATACTTATTAGAAGTAGTCATTTGGAAAAACAGTTTTTGTTCTTTTTTTTCTTTAGTTTATTATATTTTATTGTCCACCCTAGGAAACATTTGAGATCGAATAGTTCTGAGTAGCAATTTCGGATGTTTGTTTACCGTGGGTTTTTTAAATTGACGCCATGTACTGCTACTGCTGTATATCTTTTGTTTTGTGCTATATACTGTAAGGATAATGACAGATCGCCTAGAGGCTGGCCTTCTTTTGCACATTATAGCTATCGAAGCTTCCTTATCGTGATGCATTCCTTCGGCAAAAGTTGTGGCCACGTGGTATCATTTAATATAACATTAAAATATAACAATTATAAATCATTAAAATATAATAATACACCAAAAGTTATCACTTTATATCCATTTAAGTACCCAAATTATTTATGTCAAAAATATTTTTATATATTAATTATGGCTCTCTAATCGTTTAAATAAAATACATCTTATAATTTAGTGTTTTTATTAGTAATAATGACTAATTATTCAATTGAAACTTGCTATATTACAGAAATCATATATAGCATAAATTCTAAGCTGAGAATAGATTGCACAAAATTTAAAATATCATTAATGATAATTTATTTTGTTTTAGCTGTATTAGTTCATGTAAAAATATAGTTTTTGCAGAAATATATTTCTCTCAATGTGCAATTAAACTATTAATTATATTAAATGATGTTCTCAATAGTATTGCAAGCGATTAATCGTTGATGGCATGGACGGATAGCACCAATTTGTGTGTAGAATTTAATTAATATTTTTTTACCATTTAATCCGATCTCATTATTTTTTTTTTCTCCTGCCGACAGAACAAGAAAAAATATTATATCAGTACCACGAACGTAGAGGAAGGTGCGCACCCAATAAAATCACGCCACGTATCCCGCGCGACATAGAAAAAAAAACGGCGCAGTAACACGAGAAATATTTCCCCCCGTGTTATTCATGTGTTATTGTGTGTTATTCATGTGTTATTGCGTGTTATTCATGTGTTATTGATGTGTTATTGATGTGTTTTTGTGTTATTATAATACTAAGAATATTCTCAGGATACAATAACACATGAATAACACCCAATAACACTTGAATAACACGGGAAATATTCCCGACAGAGAAAAAAACGGCGCAGTAACACGGTGGAATATTCTCTCCTGTGTTATTCTTGTGTTATTGTGTGTTATTCATGTGTTATTCATGTGTTATTGTATTATTATAACACCAGAAATATTCTCAGGATACAAAAATTCATGAATAACACACAATAACACATGAATAACACGGGGGGAATATTCCCCGTGTTACTGCGTCATTTTTTTTTCTGCGTCGTGCGGGATACGTGACGTGATTTTATTGGGTACGGACGTTGCTCTACGTGCATAAGACTGATGTAATATCCCTCAAGCGGGTTTAAGCCGAGTCCACTTCCCACGTCCATGTTTATATTGTCCTCCGACAAGCGGCAAATATCCCGGCTCCACCGGTCTCTGTAGTCCAGCCGGGTGAGGAAAATTGTTGTAGCGGAAACTAGGGTTACAGGGATCGAGACTCGGTGGCCCTTACACGGAGGAGAAGCATTTCCCTTTTACTTTTCCCCTCATCTCGGACCTATTCTGTTTTCGCTTTTCATGACAATTTGCGGAAGCTTTTGAGCAACTTCAAGGGTTGTAATCGAATCGTTTTTCCTGTGATGGCAAGAATTTCTGTAACGAACTTTTGTTGAAGGAGTTTAGGTTCGACATTTTTAATTGGTGGCGTTACTGTTGTTTTCCTCCATCCCCTTTCGCTGTATTGGCGAGGCATCAAGGATGGCCTGTAAAGGCAACCGGTGCAGGCATAATGATTTTAGCTTTCGAAGGGTTGGTGAGATGGTGGAGCTTGTCGTCTACTTTATGGTGGATGCTTTAGCTATCATTATCTCATAGCAACATATCAAGTGTTTGAAAACAGTTTAAAGAAGGATTTAATAAATCCTGTTACTCTCTTGAAACCCTGGCTTGGCTCCCGTTCCCCCCATCTTTCTCCGTTTTCCGCTCCGCTACTACCCGAAACCATTGAGGAAGTTAACTCTCATCTTTCTCAAAGGCAGAATGGATTAGAAATGGGATTTGAGATTTTTTAGGATCTTTTCTTTTTTGTTGTTTGAAGGGATTTAGTTTTAATACTGCTTAAATGCCCCACAAATTCTGTTATCAACAGTCTATTTGACATTGCAATTGTTAGTTGTGTTAAAGCATGATAAATTTTTGGGCTATTTCTTTTAGAATTTACTAATTTTTAGTGAGAGAATTCCTTTATGTACCATGAGTGATGGTAGTTACATTTCTGTTATTTGGTAGGATTTAGTTTAACTGTCCCTTAAATTCTGCACAAATTCTGTTACCAACAGCCTATTTGCCATTTGCAATTGTTAAATTTTGCTAAACCATGATAAATGTTTGGGTTATTTTCCTTAGATTTATTATTTTTGATCGAGAGAATTCCTTTATATCCCCTTATCGATGGGAGTTAATATATATTGGTTTAATCAAATAATGGAGCATAAGTGAGATTTATCAGTTTAAATATTGCTTTATAACCCCACAAATTTTGTTACCAACAACCTATTTGGCATTGCTCTTGTTGAGTTGTGCTAAAGCATGATAAATTTTTGGGCCATTTCCTTTAGGATATACAATTTTTGAGTGGGAAAATTTATTTATATCCTGTGACTGATGGTAGTTACATTTTTGTTTATTGGCAGGATTTAGCTTAAAATTTGCACAAGTTATGTTACCAACAGTCTATTTGGCATTTGCAATTGTTAAATTTTTGGGTCATTTTCTTTAGGATTTATTATTTAGGGGCGAGAGAATTCCTTATCTCCTGAACGATGGGAGGTAATATATATTGATTTTATCCAATAATGGAGCAAAAGTGAGATGTTTTAAAAGGCTTTTTAAACTTCCAAAATACCGTTTTGTGAGTATTAAGCTAAATTTTTTTCAATATTCTACTATATGATATCTCGCGTCACATGATAAATAAGTTTCTGATTGAAAAGTGATTGACTCACCATCATTGGCCTTTTTCTGACTATCTGGGGCCGACTTTATGAATCCTTTCTTTCATTGGTTTACAAAGGATTTGTGTTTTTATCTACATGTCGGGGTTTCTGTGTTTTTATACTGCTTATATTCCCCACAAATTTTTTCATTCGTTTACAAAGGATGCACGACTCTTGGTTGTTGCACCAAGTTATTGAATTGTGCATTTTTATGAACATCCTAAAATATGAAATCTTCGAAACATCAACTGAAATACACATTTATATTTGATGAAATACACAATTCAATAACTTGGTGCAACAACCAAGAGTCGTGCATCCTTTGTAAACGAATGAAAAAATTTGTGTTGTTGCACCAAGTTATTGAGAAGATAAGGTTCCAAGAGATATCCTTTGGAGAGTTCTTGAGAAGAAAAGTGTTGATATGACTTATATTCAAGTCATTATTGATATGTATACTAGAGCTGTTGCTTGTGTTTGAGCAGAAGGAGGATTGACCAAATATTTTCCTATTTCAGTTGTGGAGAATGCATGATTCTGTGTTGTTGCACCAAGTTATTAAATTGTGTATTTTATCAAATTTAAATGTTGGTTGCTTTTTACTAGAAACTTGAGGTGATTTAGTGCTAAATACCATTGGACCTCACATAATTAAAATTTCCTTTGTTAAATTCTATGTAGTTGTAGGTGATTTGAAATATTAATGATTGGTGCATGTCTACTTGAGAAAGTGTAGTTGGGAGCCTTATTTTTCAATGCGCGCAGATGTTATGGTGATTCAGTTTTTCTAAATCCGAGAAAGATAAATTATGACGGATGGTCTGAAATCCATCTTCAAGCAACTGATACTACCATTTTCGCCGAACTTGGGCACGTTGAGCAAACAAAAATAAAGCTTCTCTTTCTCTATGTTGGATTTTTATTGTTATTTTTATGTAATTCATTGTTGAAGCACTGTGCAACTGCCAGTACTGAAGATTTGAATGCCCCTCTCTCTCTCTCTCTATTTATGAACATATATGTTGTGCATCTACACTATAGCAGATGTGGTATTCAAAATGAACTCTTCTTATATCTATTTATGGAAAAATATATATAGGGCTATCAAAACGACTCGTTGTTTGCGATCAGCTCGTGTTCGCTCGTGTTCGGCTCGTTCGCTAAGTTAACGAGCCAAACACGAACAAAGATTTGTTTACTCGTGTTTGACTCGTTTGCACCTCTAAATATCCCCCTCTTATTTCTGTTTGTGGACATATATGTTGTGCATTGTAACATTCAAACTGAAGTCTTTGACATTTTGTTCTACTTTGTCATTGTTCGTTGCAGGATGAAATTGTTTTTGGAACGCTTTGCTTTAGAATGTAATGATTCAAGTTGGGTTTTGATGTGGATGATGAGGTGGTTCATAATCAATCTTCTATGGAATCAATTTTTGCTCGTATGGTAGAGTTTTGTGATGGTTGGGGGAGTGGTTGCGATGATGATGATGATGTTCGCTTATCCAAAGATATGACAACATATGTTGATACCTGGTATTCAACTTTTGTTCGCCACCCTTATTGCAGTTTCATCGGCATGCATTTACTTTCGAAACACTTGCTGATGATCACCTTATTGCCATTATGTTTCTTTAGCTCGAACATTTTCTCTCACGCTGCATATAGGGGCAATTTGGCTTGTTTGTGAGCTCAGAACTTGCACGGGAGTATTAGAGTTTTTTTTCCATTTATGGTTAATAATATATGAAGGCAATGATTTTTATTTGGAGGGTAGCCATGGTGTTCACTTGACCAATAATGAGATTTAAATGTTTCCTATGCTGATGATTTGAAATCTTAGGATGGCCTAGAGATTCTTAGGCAACCATTGCCGCAATTACCAGTAGAAATCACATATATTGGCTTCATTTTATCGATTCAAATTTCATCTCAGCTCTCTTTTTTTTATTTCACATTTGTTTCCCTTTCTTGAATGTAGTTCTATGTTATTGATGTGTGCTAGAGAATTCATGGAGGTAATAAATTATCATCTTACTATTGTATGAGAATTCAACACACACTTAGATAATAGAAGTGGCAGGTAGGGACACCAGAAGTTCTTATGTGGAAAACCCAGAAAGAGAAAATCTCTAGTGCCTAGCCCTGTCGGAAATAAGCTGTTGTAGCTTGATGAGTACATGTACATGCCTTTATCTCACATGTGAGAAGGGTAACATAATTACAATGCTGGTATTGAGAACTCATTGCACAATGATTGCTAGCAATTGCAGTTGCCAAAACTTTGTTGCACTGTCTTTCTAAATTACAACCTTGGAAGTTCGAACTAGTACATCACAGTTTGTTCCATTCATGATTAGTAGTACATTAGGGTAATTGTGATTTGTAGGTTAGCGATCATGTGCTTCTGACCAATTCTGGTTTTTATAGGTTTTCTGTGGTGATAATGTGGCGTCTCAAGGTGGCCTAGAGATTTTTAGGCTGCCATTTCTGCCATAACCGGTGGAAAGCTTTTTTATTTGTCGTTTTTTATGAATTCAAGCTTCATTCTAGCACTCTTTGTTCTTGGCTTCTTTTTTTTTTCCTTGTTGGAATTTAGTCCTTTTTTATTATCTCGTTTATAAATTAGCTTTAGATGTAGTTTTGTGGCGGGTTAGAAAGAGTGCAGTTCTCAGAGTAGTTGTGCGGAGCTCTCTATTATTCTTTAATGAAACTTCATGCTTATCGTAGTGTTGTGGAGCTTGCGATTGATGTAGTTTATTGGCACGATAGGAAAAGTGCAGCCCTCTGATTTATTGTGTGTAGCTGCTATTTGTCTGTATTGTCCTGTTGTTGGCTGAGGCTTTTCTTTTCTCCATTCTATCCGTGTCTTTGTGAAACAGATTCAGTTTCTCTCTCTATATTCGAAGTATGTCTGGCTCGAAATGGGATTCGAAGCAAGCTTTGGGGTGTGGGGTAGTTTTGGTGAAGCAGGGATGGGGCTGTTTTTCTCCACATAGGATTCGAAGTATGTTTTGGTAGAACTCAGTAAATCCAGATTTAGTAAATGTTAAGCTCATTAATGCATGAAATCTTTTGGGCATTTCAAATGTTATATTTTGCTATATTTTGATCTGTTATTTGGCTTTATATTTCAAGATTCATTTGTCACCAACAAAATTTCATCGTTTAGCATGAAGCTTCAGGCATTGGACCCATACCCCGAGGCATTCTTGAACTAAAAAGGATCAGATTCAGATTAAAAATCGTCAGAAGCTCCCTTTTCAGCAAACTTATAGCAAAATGAACTGCTCTATGAGATGAATTCAATGACATCAAAATTGATCCAATTCGAGTGAAATCAAACCAATAAACCCCTTTTAAAAGTTTTTGGTGTTCAATTGAAGGACAAATAGATTCTAAATCTGACTAGCTTATAGTTGAATCGAGCGTCTCGATGGGACTAATCTAATGAGGTCAAGATAATCAATTCTTATATCATTAAAATACTTAAATGTCCATAAAATGTCGTCCGATAGAGGTTCGAATTCTTCTCTTACTTACTGGGGATGCCACTCCAGAAATCATCTGGGTGCTAGTTTTGTAAATAGCAATGTTTTTAGTGCTATGCATGTAATGTTGAGCTCTTAATTAGTCTATAATGAAAGTTGATACTTATTCTGTTATCATAGATTTTATGATAGATCAAGCATGAAGGCTTATTGCATATTCCTTTAGGATTCTTGCAGTATTGTTTTACCTACTAATCCGGTGAACTTTCTTTTGGTGGACCAATGTTTTCAGTGCTATGTATGTTTTGGTGGACTAATGTTTTGAGTGCTATGTATGTAATGTTGAGCTCTCAATTTGTCTACAATAAGCACATAGTTATTATGTTATCATGGATTTTATGATAGATAAAGCGTGAAGACTCATTGCATATTACTTGTGGATTGTTGCAATATTATGTTACCTGCTAATCCTGTAAAATTTCTTTTGGAGGATCAATGTTTTGAGTGCTACATATGTAATGTTGAGCTCTCAGTTAGTTTATAATGAAAGTACATGCTGACTCTGCTGTTATTGATTTTATGATAGATCAAGCATGAAGGCTTTTTGCATATTCCTGGAAGATTATTGTAGTATTGTTTTTTAACTTCTAATCCAGTGAAGTTTCTTTTGGAAGAGCGATGATGATTCTTAAGAACGACTGACATTTTGGGACGCCTTGGTCTTATTCTCCTCTAATAATGATGCTCGAGGATTTGTTGGAGCTCTTGTTCTACATTCTTTATTTTTGAAGGTTCTTTGAAATTGGTCAAAAAGCTGCTTCTTTTACGGATTTCTTTTTTGCACGCAAGGAATTTTGTGGCACCTGGAGGANCCGCTAGTCGTTATTTTTTTTTCTGTTTTAAAATATTTAATTTTTCTGCCTACTTAAAAATAGTTTTGTAAAGAAATTATTGATGAAAACATCCCGTTGATGGGCAGCTTCCCCTGCCATCTAAACGAATTGGCGACTACATTGCAGGGAGAACTAGCCAATTGTCTGGATATTCTTCACCCTGCCACGTATATGCTGACCAACCTGCATTGCAAGGCAAAACGCCAATTAAAATGTTTTGCTCCTAATATTCTCTCATAGCTGTGCATCAAATTTTAGACACCTATGTGCTTTTCTTTGCAATGTTGCCTATGATAATGGACCTAACATATTGGACAGTCTTTTTCTTCTCTAGTTATAATTATCATTGAAATGTAGTGAACCATTGATGCATGCTTGAGCAAAAAAAAGTTGAATTGGAGCGTATTTGTCAAAATTTCCTGCTTAGAATGCTTCATTTATAGCCAATCTTTCAGAAAACTTGGCTGCTTTAGAATATCTCTAATGATTATTGTGATGGCTAAGCAACGCTGGTTGCCATTACTAGGGGACGCCAGGGTAAAAATCAGTAGAATGGAAACATTTTCGTAATTTGGTTAGGCAGCTGTATTCTAGATATATTTTTGTGGAATTATCTTTGCAGCGTTTCAAATCTTTGCTGCTACTTCTGCTGCTAACAAGTTCATGAGTAGCGTTTATTACTTATGCTTCTTTTAATACAATCAATTACTAGATCATTTTCTTTACAGGTGGTGGCAACGTAATCTTCTCTCTTGTCGAGATGGTCAGTTTGACCATAAACTGGCTTGATAAAAATTTATTGATGACCTATCAAGTATATCCTTTATTTGATTTCTTATATGGCATGAGTACACTGGAATCGTTCAGTAAAAGGATTTTGTCAATAAAATGGATGTGCCGGAGCCCAAGTTTATGTAAAGAATGCATTTTTCCAACATGAATCTTCCTGTTTTAGAGCATTGAGGTCTATTATTGTCCATGTAATGGGATTTTGTGGAACTTTGAGGGATGCATGTGGATAGGTGTAGCACAGATTTCTCTCCAATCGGCATCCCAGAACCAATTTGCAGGTAGGTTTGATGATTAATGGAAAATCAAAGAGGTAAATGAATATGATTTTGTCAATCTGTTAGCATTATAACATTTGTGTTCAATCTGTTCCTTTGTTTTAGTTAATGTAATGTTTACTTTTTATCTTGTTTGAAATATCTGAAATAAAATCGTATTTTTATTNTAATGGTAAATTAATGGAATTAGTTGATATTATGATTCATAGGAAAATTAATGTCTTATGTATTCAAGAAACCAAGTGAGTTGGAGCAAAGACTAAGGAGATTGATAATTTAGGTTTTAAACTTTGGTATTCTGGTAAGAGTCGCACTAGAAATGATGTAGGTGTAATTATAGATAAGAGTTTGAAAGATAATGTTGTAAAAATTAATAGAGTTGGTTATAAAATTATAGCTCTTAAGATTATTAGTGATACTAAAATTTTTTAATATTATAAGTGTTTATGCTACTCAAGTAGGTTTAGATACAGAGTCTAAAGATAAATTTTGGAATGACTTAGAAGACTTAATACAAATGATGCATTGATACTAAGATTTTTAATATTATAAGTTTTATGCTCCTCAAGTAGGTTTAGATACAATATCATTGATACTAAGATTTTATATTATAAGTGTTTATGCTCCTCAAGTAGATTTAGATACAGTCTAAAGATAAATTTTGGAATGACTTAGAAGACTTAATACAAATAATACCTCTTGAAGAAATAATTTTTATTAGAGGGGATTTAAATAGACATGTCGGTAGAGTGGTAGAAGATTTCAGAAATATTCATGGTGGCTACAGTTTTGCAGTAACTAATGAAAATGATAGAACTATTTTAGATTTTGCTTTAGCATATCATTTTATTATTACTAATACTTTATTCAAGAAAAAAGATGAACATCTTATTACTTATAAGAGTGAATCTAATAAAGCACAAAGATTATTTTCTTATGAGAAGAAGAGATCGTCGCGATTGTAAAGATTGTAAGGTCATTCCAAGTGAAAATTTAAGTTCCCAACATCGTTTATTAGTTTTACATTTTAAGATTAAGAGTTATAAAATAAATAATTCCAGGATTTATCATTGCAGAATTAGATGGAGAAATTTAAAAGGCAAATGAAATTATTTTTATGAGTAAAATTCAAGATTTCAAAATTTGGGATATTCATGAAGAAGCAAATGTGATGTGGGATAAAATAACAAACACTATTAAACAAGTAGCAAAAAATGTCCTTGGAGAATCAAAAGAAAAAGTATTTACAAATAAAAATAGTTGGTGGTGGAATAATAATGTGCAAGAAAAGATAAAATATAGGAAGTTATGTTATAAAAATTCGTTTAAATGTAAAAGCTTAGAGAATTGAGAAAAATATCAAACGACCCGCAGTGAGTCTGAAAGAACAATCTGTGATGTTGCTTTTAATGATCTTTATAATATATTAGATACTAAGGAGGGTGAAAAATATATGTATAAACTAATAATAGATTAGATACTAAGGAGGGTGAAAAATATATGTATAAACTAGCCAAACAAAGAGAAAGGAAGTAAAGATTTAACTCAAGTAAAGTGTATTAAAGATGAAAATCAAAAAGTACTTTTTCTTAGAAAAAGATATTCAACATAGGTGAGTGAGTTGCTTTGATAAACTTTTTAATGAAGTTTCTGAAAATACGATCGACGTTAGTGATTTTAATATCGTGAATAATAATAAAAAGTTTCATTTTTACTGTCGCATTAGCAAAAAGAAGTTGAGGAGGCTTTAAAGAAAACAAAGGGTGGAAAGTCTGTAGGACCTGATGATATCCCATTTGAAGGTGGGAAATATTTGGGAGATTTTGGAGTTTCTTGGCTTACTAAACTCTTTAATATTATTTTAAAAATAAAAAAGATGTCTGAGGAGTGGAGGAAGAGAATTTTGATCCCCATTTTTAAGAATAAAGGGGATGCACAAGAAAGTGCAAATTATAGAGGAATTAAGTTGATGTGCCATACTTTAAAATTATGGGAGAGGGTAATTGAACGTAGGTTAAGACACATCACAAAAATTTCTCATAATCAATTTGGATTTATGCCGGGCAGGTGTACTATGGAAGCTATACATTTATTGAGGGGTTTGATGGAGAAGTTCAGAGATAATAAGGAGAATCTGCATTTGATTTTTATTGATTTAGAAAAAGCTTACGATAAGATTCCAAGAGATCCTTTGGAGAGTTCTCGAGAAGAAATGTGTTGATATGACTTGTATTCAAGTCATTAAAGATATGTATACTAGAGCTGTTACCTGTGTTCAAATTGAAGGAGGATTGACAAAATATTTTTCTATTTCTGGCTGATTACATCAGGGATCGGCTTTAAGCCCATACTTTTTGCTTTAGTTATGGATGGTCTTACTGGACATCTATAGGATGATGAACCTTGGTGTATGCTTTTTGCTGATGATATTCTTCTCGTGGATGAAACGAGAGAAAAAACCAAGGAAAAACTTGAATTATGGGGGTCTAAATTGGAGTCTAAAGGCCTTTGTTTAAGTAGAACTAAAACTGAATACATGGAATGTAATTTTAGTAGTAATAGCTCTAGTGGCAGAAGTGTGACTTTGGGTGATCAAATTATTAAAAGGTGTGAACGATTTAGATATCTTGGGTTCGTTGTCCAAAGCGATGGTGATATAGATGGGGATGTTAATAGTAGAATTCAAGATGGTTAGTTGAAGTGGAGGAATGCTTCGGGCCTTTTGTGTGATAGAAAAGTACCGCTAAGACTGAAATGAAAATTTTGTAAGATGGTNGGTGGTGAGACCTGCAATGCTCTATGACGCTGAATGTTGGCTTTTAAAAGAGAAGCATAATAATAAGTTTAGTGTTGCTGAGATAAGAATGATTAGGTGGATGAGTGGCTTTACACTTAGAGACAAAATGCGGAACGAATATATTCGTGATAGGGTTGGTGTAGCTCCTGTGACGGACAAAATTAGAGAAAGTCGTCTCAGAAAGTGTTGCCGAGATGAGAATGATTAGGTGGATGAGTGGCTTTACACATAGAGACAGAATGCGAAATGAATATATTTGTGATAGGGTTGGTGTAGCTCCTGTGACGGACAAAATTAGAGAAAGTCGTCTTAGATGGTTTAGTCTGATAGGGTTGGTGTAGCTCCTGTGACAGACAAAATTAGAGAAAGTCGTCTTAGATGTTTTGATCACATTAAACGTCAACCATCTGATGATCCGATAAGGAGATTAGATGTTTTAGATTCGACTTGTATTAAGAAAGGCAGAGGTAGAACATAGGAGACTTGGGCTTATTGTATTAAAAATGATCTTAATTTACTAGAACTAAATGAAAATATGACAATAAATAGGACGCAATGGAGAAAAAAGATTCATGTAGGCGACCCCACGTAGTAGGATTAAGGCTTTGTTGTTGTTGTTGTTGTTTATAGTGTTGTTGTCATGTGTACACCTGGCCAATAAATAGATTTGTATGTTACCTGTGCTGATAATCTGGCCTTTTAGGATGCCCTAAAGATTTTTAGGCTACCATTTGTGCCATTACCAAGGAAATCTAAACATAACGATTTGAAGAAGGCTGATCTTCATTAACAACTTTTGAGAAAATTGGTTGAATGCCTTTTTCCTTTACTTTCATTCCAATAAATAATAATGTGTACAATCTCTTTCAGGTAACCTAATAAATATTCCTAATCTAAATATATTTAAGGAAAGAACATGACAACACGAGAGGTAAATTAGTAGAGACAAATTTTAAACAATTTAAATAAGGAAACTCTTTTGATTTCAGTAGAGACAAATTTTAAACAATGTATATATATTACAAATGCAGTGATCAAAATGTTTCTATTTTGATTTCAGCTTTCCAAGTAGTGTTTTTTTGCAAGTTTCCCTATGACTATTTGGGATTGATGAAGTGTTAAGGATAGGGTTATAAATGAACCAATGCACTCGATGAACAGCTTGAACTTGGCTCGATTAAAGTTCAATCGAGTTTGTTCAAAATAGTAAACAAACAAATTTGAATGTTTTTTAAAAAATAGATGGTTAAATGAACCAAAAAACTTAAACGCAACCGAACTTGTTTTTTCATTTTTTTTTTTTTTTTTTTTGTTAATGCAAAAACTTGTATGTTGCTCATGATAAGAATTTTTTAAATGCTCTATAATAAGAATAATGATAGCTCTTATTATATATGATGTTGTTGCGCTTCAAAAAATTCATTGCGATAGAGTAGTGAGACCCCATAATTTTTACGGCGTGAAACTCCATATATGATATCAGCATTTAATTTAGAAACATATAAGAAATTATTACGGCGTGAAACACCAAAATTTTTGCGTGAAAAAATTCTAAAAGGGAAAAAATAACGGGCCCTATCTATAATCCATTATATGTATGTACGTACAGGGGTATAGCTTTATGTCACAACACGGAGAACTGGGTTACAATAATACACTGAAAACTATACTTCTTTATACAGCTCAACACGTGTTAGGCGATCAATATTTCCTTTTTTTCATTTATAGGTTTTGAGCTGGGAAGATGAGAGTAATATTTTTTTTCTCTATGGTTTGTTTCAGCAGTCATCTTAATCTCCTTCATTATGGAATTGTTGTGCAAAAACTGTTATATATTTATGTTTATATTGCCAGTTTTGTGTACAATGTAAATGACATTTTGTTTGCCAATTTGACTGATTTTCTGCGGTCAAGTTTACTTATGCTCATATTGCAGTGGCAGGAGTTGAGGATGGTCAGAAAATTTTCAGACAACCAATGGTGTCCTTTTCTTTTTTAAATTTTGACGTGAGAGGATATTTAGGATATTGTAGGATGATTTGATGTTCTGTCTCTTGAAGCTGATATCAGTAGGGGATCCGAATCACCATCTCTAATGTAAAAAAAATCAACTTCGGTTGTCCTTGCTAGACCATTTGTAAATTCATTGAAAGATATATGCACTGAAGGATATATATAATATTTTATCTCTTAAAACACATATTTCGACAAATGTGCTTCGTAAGTTTTTATTTTGTCACATAAGATAGAAAATAATCATTGGTTATGCTGTAATGGCAAGTATTTTGCTGCTATTGCTGCTGTCTGTACCTCAATCGCCACCAAACAATGCAATTATTTGGTTAGTTTGCTTCATTTATGATGAAAAATGTTTTAGAGCGTTGGTGATGATTTATAGCGTAGCCACATGTGCACCTTGCTAATAACGAGATTCATATGCTTCCTATGGTGATGATGTGACATTTTTGGATGACCAATATATTCTTAGGTTACTACTTCTGTCATTACCATCGGGATTCATGCATAGTGATATGTGGAGAGCTTTTTATCTTCTAGAGGTTTGCCTTGAGCTCTTCTAGCAACCTATTCTACATTCTCTTTCTTGGGTCGATTGGGATCACTTCTGTTTATTTAAGATGGTGTTGGTTGGCAGAGTCCGTGAACTAACTTTTAGCATTAGAGATTGGTCAGAAAGTTTTTCTATCTTTCATGTGATGATTTTCAATAATTTGTTAATTCATTGTCTACACGTTTTTTTTTAATCCTGATTTGTCCATTAATCTCAGCCCCAAGGAATAGAGCGTAAGGAATGAGAGAGATAGAGAGAGATGGACAGAACAAAGTGCAAATAGTAATAAACATTAATACATTGTTTAAGGTGACGAAATCATCTAAGACAGCTTTCTCTAATTTTGTTTGTCACTAGAGCTACACCAACTTTATCCCGGATATATTCATTTCGCATTTTATCTTTAAGTGTAAAGCCACTCAACCCCCTAATCTTTCTCATCTCGAACAACACTTAACTTGGTTTTATGCTTCTCTTTTAAAGGCCAAAATTCAACGCCATAGAGCATTGCAGGTGTCACCACCTTCCTATAAAATTTTCTTCTAAGCTATACTTTTCTGTTACACAATAGGCCCGAAACATTCTTCCCTTTCAACCAACTAACTTGAATTTTATTAATAACATTCGCATCTATATCACCATCACTTTGAGCAGTAGACCCAAGATCTCTAAAGCAGTCACACATTTTAATAATTTGATCACCCTTAGTTACAATTTTGTCACTAGAGCTACTTCTACTAAGATTACATTCCATGCATTTAGTTTTAGTTCTACTCAAACAAAGGTCTTTAGACTCCAATGTAGACCTCCAAAATTCAAGTTTTTTCTGAGTTTTCTCTCTCGTTTTATCCGCGAGAAGGATATCATCAGCAAAAAGCATAAACCAAGGCACATCCTCCTGTAAATGTCCAGTAAGAGCATCCAGAACTAAAGCAAAAGATATGAGCTTAAAGCCAACCGCAGATGTAATTCAACAGAAATAGGAAATTATTTGGTAAATCCTCTTTTGTTCGAACACAAGTGACAACTCTAGTATACATATCTTTAATGACTTGAATACAAGTCAAATCAACACCTTTCCTCTGAAGAATTCTCCAAAGGATGTCTTGGAACTTTATCGTAAGCTTTTTTTAAATCAATAAAAATCATATGTAAATCCTCCTTATACAAAATATATATATAAATATGTATGTATGTATGTATGTATGTATGCATGTATGTTTATGTATATATAAACATCGTGCATCTACATTGTAGCAGGTGTGGAATTCATTTTAGCAGGATGAAATTGTTTGTGAAAAACATTACGTTTGACTGTAATGCTTAAACTGGGTTTAAACAAGGATGATGAGGCGGTTCATCATCAATCTTATAAGGAAATTTTTTTTTCCGGATGTGATTAAAAAAAAGGTGTTTGATATGTAAATACATTAGATTTTGTTGCATTTTTTAAATCCGTTTTTTGAGGGATAATTACATAAACAACATTCAAAGCATTGTTATGTACAGAACTAGCACCCAGAGTGTTTTTTTTAAACTACCCAGCTGATGCAGTTATGCTTGCCAGTATCAAACCATTGAGAGTTTGATGAAATCTAAAAATATTGGTTGGGGTTTTATCAAGGATTTTGATATTTGTGTGTGATTTAAAAAATGGATGAATGAGGATGCTAGATTTGTAAATAGTAAATTTTCGAGTGCAATAAATGTTATTGCCCATTTTTTGGATGTGCATCTCATACTCGTTATGGTGATGATAATGATGTCATGTTCAAGGATGGTACCATATATAGAGATAATTTCATGTTCGACTTTATCACCGTCTTTATAGTGGTATGATCTGGATGCATTTACTTGCCGGACACATGCTAGTATTCACACAATTTCTTTGATGTTTTTTCAGCCCAAACAGTATTTATCTCTCTCACTTCATATAGCTTGTTTGGTTTGCTGAAAAAGGAATTTAATGCATAATTAACGGAGAAAAGTGTCAAATAAGTCTTCCGATTATTTGTTAGGATCCATCTTAGTCTCAGAGTCTATAAAAGTGTCAATTTAGATCCCAAACCCTTTTAGTAGGGCTAAAGTAGTCCTACACGGGGACTATTTCAGCCCATATGAAAAGTCAAATAATTAATGAGGTAATTGATATTTTCTTTCCACTTAGTTCCATGAAACAAAACTTGAACCATGTTTATTTTTTTTCTTTTTTTTTTTTTTTGGTTAAACCCAATTAGCTTTTTGGGCGTTAGATTCGAGATTATTATAGGAGTTTATTTTTTATTTATTTCTGTATTATTATTTTTTTTCATCTTGATCAAAGTGCTTTTTGACACTTATTTTTATGATGCACGAATATTCACAATTCCCATTAAATTATTTGACTCTTTCTATTTATATAATGCATATTTATGTTTGACTTTATATGCCTTATAATAGCTATAATTGGATAAATATGCCTGCAGTTTGATTGCTCAAGGACATATGTTGGATTATTTCTAACCAAAATATCCCTTCTGCTGTTTTTACTGCGGACTACTTGTTAGAGTTTGTCTTGGTTGACATTCATTTATGCAAGGTTCAAACCATGTTTAAAGCAAATTTGATATCTGTTTTCATTGTTTCGTTTCTTCTGCTGCTGCTGTTTTTTTATTTCTGTGTAAATCATGTACTCTTTAGATTTTGGATGCCAAGCGCATGTTAGGTGCAACGTTTCTTGACATTTGAACTTCTTTATAAAGCAGTAGATGTATATTGGAAATGGCGAAACAGATATTGCTTTTCCACTTTGCTAAAACAAGATAAAAGATCAATATCAGGAAATCCCAGCCCTCACTTCCAACCTCTCCATCGCCGTCGTATGGTTCTCTTCCATCCTCCTACCTTTCCTTCTTGTAACCTTCATCTCCGCCATCACTGCCAGGAAAAGTCTTAACTGCCGGCGACCCTGCTCTCTCCTCCCAACTCATTCCCTCGATGCAGAACTTCAAACATCACCACCCCTCCACAGTCCCCCTAAATGAACCCGTAGTAAAACTTGTAAATCTCCATAAAACACGAACTCTTTGGCATTGCAAATTGTAAATTTTGCTAAATTGTGATATATTGTTGGCCTATTTCCTTCCAGATTTATTATTTGCGAAGGAGAGTAAGGGTCTGTCTGCGGCAGCTGTAGTTTATTGAATAATTTGTCGATAAGCTGATTAAAAATAATCTACTGATAAGCTAAGTGCGGTGACCGTTATAAATTTTTATTTTTTTGGAAAAGCCAGATCACTGCCAGAAAGCTGCCACCACACTTAGTTAGGTGCGGTGTGAAAACGCTGTTTTTAGCGTTTTCAAAACGCGTAAGCTGCCAAAACGCAGTTTACCCAAACGGTCCCTAATTATTTATATCATGTGAATGGTGAGATTTTTTAAATATTGGATTTAATTGATACTGGAGGAAAAGTGAGATTTATCAAAATAGCGGGCTTTCGGTAATGTGTATTTGTAGCAAATATGGCTGTTGTGGTGGATGCATACTTTTGTGTTTTTGTACAAAGTTTTTCCGTTGTGTATTTTATCATGTATCAATGGTGGCGCTTAAGGTGATTTATTGCTCAATGCCATTTGGTATTGCTTGGTTAAATTTTCGTTTGCTCAATCCTATTCAGTTGTAGGTGTTTAGAAATATTAATCCCATTTCTACTTGAGAAAGTGTAGTTGTAGATCAGTATTGTTAAATTTCTGCAGATCTTTGGTGATTCAGTTTTTCTCATTCCGAGAAAGATAATTATCTAGGATGGTCTGATATCCATCTTCAAGCAACTGATACTACCATTTTCTCCAGACTTGGGGCACTAGTTGAGCAGAAAGAAATAAAGCTTCTGTTTCTCCAGGATGTATTTCGGTTGTTATTTTAATGTATTTGATTGTGTAGGTACTGTTCAATTGCCAGGACTGAAGTTATGAATGCATATTCTGTCTCTCTTTTTCTATCTTTATCTATCCATCGTATTTAAATGTTGTAAACTACTTAGATACTAATTCCAAAATAATTCAAAATTTATTCGTTTGCGTATTCCTTTAGATTTTTAGAATCATTTATTAGAAACTTTATATGAAAATTATTGGATCCTAAATTGTCTATGGATTCGCAGCGGATGGAAAAAGTGGAACAAAGGTGTTCCTTTATTTGTGGCGGAAAAAAAGGAAAAAAAGCGTCCCCATTTTACTTGGAATAACTATTCATTAGATTTACTTGCGCATGATGAGGTGATTCATCATCCATCCTATGAGGAAATCCTCAGATTTTGTCCGCATGTTGGAATTTTTTGGTGCTCGCAGGAGTGATTATTTTAATTTAAGGTTGGTTTTTAGCATCCTCCGCATGATTATATGCAACCATCAAGAATTTATTCTTCATCCCAACCTAACTCTATTATGTTTTTTCTTCCTTGTTTGAGAAGTTTAGCATTTTGTTTTTTTGTTTTGATCTACTATGTAATGTTGGAGATTTCTGTTGGTGGAATGGTGATTGTTATTGCCATTTTTACAGATCTTCTGAAGTATTTTTTTCCTTTCCTTATCTTACACTTGCAGTCATTGAGAATGACCCAAAAATTACATACAAACCATCCAAAACTTTTCTTCCGTTTTTTAAATTATCACTTAAACATTAAAATTCATGGTAAAACCCCAATCAATATTTTTCATCTTTATCAAATTCTCAATAGTTTGATCGTGGCACGCTTAAATACATCAGTTCGGTAGTTTAAAATAAATCACCTGGGTGCCTTATTTGTAAATATCAACGTTTCGGGTGGTATGGATGTAATTATCCCTTTTATTTTAGCTTGATGTGAGAAGGCTTTTAGAAAATTGCTTTTATTTTTGGGGGCAATTATATACATAGCACTTGAAACATTGCTATTTACAATTCTAACGTCCAGCACCGTTTTTAATCCAATTTTCAAATTCTTACTCAAATATCAAAATTTAACTATGATTTGGTGTTTCTGTCTTGAAGCTGATAATTTGGAAGGATGTGAATTCCCATCTCTAATATAAACAATCAAACAGGTTATCCTTCCTAAAGCATTTGTGAATCTGTTGAGGATATATGTAAAAAATGGTAGTTTGTGAGTCATAATGCACATATTTGGACAACAATGCTGAGGATTTTGCTGCTGCTCTCTCTTTCTGAAGTTGTGCCAGAAAATGCAATTATATAAACATGTTATATGGCTGTTATGTTGATTTCTGAGAAACATAACTTGCAATAGTGTGCTGCAGACTATAGTTTTCTTCATTTACGATTTTGAAGGTTCGAGGTGCTTGATGGTGATTTACAGTGTAACCATTTTGTGCTCCTGGCCAATACGAGGATCTGTATGCTTTTTTGGTGACATTTTGGCATCTTTGGATGGCAAAGAGTTACTTAGGCAACCATTGCTTCCATTATCACAGGGATTGATGCATAGTGATATTTGGAAAGCTTCTCTACATTGATGTTTTGGCAAACTTGAGTTTTCTCTATTAACAATGATGAAATATTAATGATTGCCTTTGCTCTTGCAACCTGTTTTACATTATTTTTTTGGGCCATTGGAATCATATTTTCTTTAATATTTAAAATTTAAGATGTAATTAAAACATGTTTTGCATGGAAAACATACAAAACTTGTTTCCATTAACACTCTAGCGGTGCGGTACTGATCGCTGTGCCACTGTCGCTCCAAATGCACCCTTAGTAAACCTTGTAAATCAAAATTGTGAAATATTGTGATTGAAACATTGTAATTTGTAAAACATGGCTTTTTTGGCATTGGAATTTTAAAATTTTGCTAATTTGTGAAAGATGGTTGGCCTATTTGCTTTCTGTTAGGTATGGTTCATATATGAAATAAGGGACAAATGTTGGAGTGGAGCGAGCAAAGTGGAGACTCCTACATGATTTAGATTGGCTATAAGCGATATGAGTGTGATTGTTGTGTTTATGTTAAGATTCTTGATGATGATTCTTTTATTTTTCTACTATCGTATGTTGACGACATAGATGTTTTTTTGGTATGAAAGCTTTATTGAGTCAGAAATTTTATATGAAAGACTTATGTGCTACAAGCAAAATTCTTGGAATTTTGCTTCACCGAGATAGAGGCTCAAGATGATTGTGTTTTTTTCAACGAGGCTATGTTGAGAAAGTGTTTGACAGGTTTGGGATGAGCAAAACAAAGTTTGTGAGCACTCCTTTTCATTTTAAGCTTTCTTCACTATAGTGTCCTAAGACATATAGGGAAATCAAATGCATGGCAGATGTTCCATATGTCGGTGCGGTTGGCTGCTTGATGCATGCAATGGTATGTAGTCGCTCTGACTTAGCTCATGCTGTTAGTCGAGTGTTTAAATACATGTCTAAACCTAGTAGACAACATTGAGAAGTTGTTAAGTGGATTTTTAGGTAACTGAAGGGTACTGGAGGACATGAAATTATTTTTTCAGTCAGCAGAATGATCATTCAGTTGTAAGGTAAATGGATTCAGACTATGCATGTGATTTGGATGATAGAAGACCTACAACTGCGTATGTTTTTACTCTTGGTGGATGACCTATATGTTGGAAATCAACAGTTCAGTCTTGTGTAGCATTATCTACAACTGAAGCTGCTAAAGAAACTTTATGACTTACTAGAGTAGTAAAGGAACTGTGTGCTGATCGAACTAAGCACATTGATGTGAGGTATCACAAGATTAAAGAATTGATTGCTTCTGGTGAAATACTGTTGCAGAAAGTTCATACTAATGAGAATGCGGCTGATATGTTGACCAAGCCAGTTACTATTTACAAGTTCTTGCATTGCTTGAACTTGTTTAATATTTATAGTTGCTAGGCAAGCATGGTAGCCCAACCCACTTTGGTGTGTGAGAGACTCCATGGTATCTTTCTCCTAGAGGGTTTGATATCCGTCAAGTTGGAGATTTGTCAGGTACGACACATATACCAAGTAGGGGACAGATCTGGATGAAGATTTCGCTGTTGAAGCACTGTGCAATTGCTAGGTCTGAAGATTTGTAGCATGTGGAGCATTCAAAATGAACTCTTTTTTGGGAGTTTCTTGTTGACATTTTGTTATACTTTATCATCATTTGTTTCAGGATGAAATCGTTTGTGGAAAACATTACTTTAGAATATATTTATTTAATTTGGGCTTAGATTTTGATGACGCTGTGGTTCATCTTCAATCTTCTAAGGGATTCCTTTTTGTTGGTATGATTGAGTTTTTTGGTCGGAGTGGTTGCAATGATGATGATGATGTTATGTTTACTTATTCAAAGAGATGGCAACATGTGGTGATAGCTGGAGTTCAACTTTTTGTCGCCACCCTTATTGCAGTATCATCTGCATGCATTTACTTGCCAAACACTTGTTGATGATCACCTTATTGCCATGATGTTCTTTTTAAGCTCAAACATTGTCTCTTACGCCACATATAGGGGCTATTTGGCTTGTTGAGAAAAGAATACAGTGAAAAAAGAATGGAGTATATAATTAATGTATTGTATTTGGAATATATCGGAGATGTTTGGTTTGATGTAAATTAATTAAACGACTTTACATCATCTTCTTTTGTTTGGAAAAAAAAAATGAATTAATTGTCAATTACATCTGTTAACGATTGAGGTGGCCTTTGGCAGGGCTGGTGGCCGGGGTTATTGGTGGAGGTGGCGGCCGGTGGGTTGAGGAAACATTGGGCTGCGGGTGGTGACTGTGATTGGGGGCAAGCAGCTGCCTGGGGCATTTAGGATGGCCTGATTATAATCAGGCAACCAGTGCTTTTATTTTTCTGATGAATTTTGACAATGTTTGGCTTTCTTTCTTGAAACTCATAATTTGAGAGGATTCGAACCTGCATCTTTATATAAAAGACAAAACATCAACACGGGATTTCTTTTCTGAAACAGTTGTTGATCCATAGCTAAAGCTAGTGTGATTATCAAGCTTTAGGTACTTGATATGTAAATACATAAGAATTGTGTGATATGTATGTAATTTTTTTTAATATTTATATGTGTTTGCGTTTGTGTCAATTTCAATAGATTTGTTTTGCAATGCACATTTCTTGGCAAATATGCCTCTTATTTTTTTAGCTGGCAACATAAGATGGCTAATAATCATTGCTTCAGCTGCAATGCCTAGGATTTTTCTGCTGTTTCTGTTGTCTTTACCTCAATCTCCGCCAAGAAATACAAATTATATGGGACCTAATAATCTAGCAAATATCTGGAATTCTAACATATACCTAGCTTGCACTTGTGTGTTGCCGTTTACTTCATTTATGATTAAGAATGCATGCTGAAAGTGATAATGATTTATAAAGCTCTCCAAAGAACTTATTTTGGAACCTTTAGTTAATCCTTTTCTGAATTAATAAAATTTATGTGTGGATCCTCCTTACTCCCTTTGCACTTCTCCATCAAATCTCTTAATAAATGTATAGCTTTCATAGTAGATTTGCCCAACATAAATCCAAACTGATTATGAGAAATCTTTGTATTATGTCTTAACCTATGCTCAATTACTCTCCTATATTTTAGCGTACAACACATTAACATAATTTCTATATAATTGGGACAGTCTTGTTCATTCCCTTTATTCTTAGAATTTGGGAGCAAAATAATCTTCTTCAGCTCATGCATATTTTTAGTTGTGAAAATAATTTTAAAATGTTTATTAAGCCAAAAAGCTTTTAAAACTCCTCATTATTTCCACACGTGTTGGGATTCCTTCAAGTCTTATTGATTTTCTACCGTTGGTTTTCTTTAATGCCTCATCAACTTCTTTTTTGCTAATGCGATAGTAAAAATAAATCGTTTTATAATTACTAACTGTATTATGATTACTAAGGTAGGTCATATTTTTAAACTTTCTTGAGAAGATTATCAAAATATCACTCACCAATGTTGAATACATTCTTATAAGAAAAATACTTTTTGATTTTCATCTTTAATACGATACTTGAATTAAATCCTTACATCTCTTTTTTCTTTGTTTGTCTGCTGTTTACATTTATCAATTCTTGTGTTGAGTTCTTCAGTAATGTCTCTAATAAGTCCCTTCTAACTTATGGTGTGTGGATTTTAGCATTTCTATGTTTCTCTGCCTTATAAGGAAAATACTTTTTGATTTTCATATTTAATACGATATTCGAATTAAATCTTTACATCTCTTTTTTCTTTGTTTGTCTGCTGTTTACATATACCAATTCTTGTGTTGAGTTCTTCAGTAATGTCTCTAATAGGACCCTCCCTTCTAACTTATGGTGTGTGGATTTTAGCATTTCTATGTTTTTCTGCCACTAATTGTTGAAATCTGTTAGATGCAAAGATGCAGATTCATAGATGTAAATAAGTGTGGATCTTTTGTAATTTGAAAGCATTTGGAAGATATGCAAATAATTTTTTGTGATCTCTTTTATGGTTTGGAAACAATGTAGATGAGCTCGTGGAAGATGTACACGAAAATGTATGGAAGATGTACGCAGAGTTGCTTGTGTTGGAGAGGTTATCGGTGATTTGTCATATTTCCTGTAAGTTCTTGTAATCCCTAAAATATATTATAATAGAAGCAGCGTAGCGGCAAAAATCAATAGAAACAACGTTAGAGATGTTATTCGTGTTAGAGAGCAAAAATTTTTCTGTGCGGATTTCTGACGTAGCTTTACATGTGCGCAGAGTATTCTTAAGTTATTTTCAAGTTATTTATGGATTATTTTTAATAATTTTAAAATAATCAAGAAATAATCCGCGGTCTTTATTTTTGAGTTATTTCTAAATTATTTTCAATAATTTTCAAATAACCAAAAAAATTAGCTGAATTCTCGTTAAAAAAAATAAGCTCAGACGCTTGTTAGAGAGGACTCTTCCCACTTCCCACTGCCATGCTATATTGTCATACTACAAGAGGCAAAAATTCAGCTTGCTGGCAGCGGAAACTAGGGTTACAGGAATCGAGGCTCGGTGGCCCTTACACGAAGGATAAGCATTTCTCTTCTTGTTTTCCCCACATCTCTGACTTATTCTGCTGTCGCTTTTCATGACAATTTGCGGAAGCTTTTGAACAAATTCAAGGGTTGTGATCGAATCGCTTTTCCTATGATGGCAAGAGTTTCTGTGACGACCCCTTTTTGTTGAACGAGTTTAGGTTCGACATTTTAATTGGTGACATTAATGTTGTTTTCGTCCATCCCCTTTCGCTGTATTGGCGAGGCATCAAGGATGGCCTGTAAAGGCAACCGGTGCAGGCAAAATGATTTTAGCTTTTTAGGGTTTGGTGAGATGTTGCAGGGGCAGCTTGTCGTCTACTTTATGGTGGATGCTTTAGCTATCATGTAGGATTTAACTCAATGAGAATTTAGGTTCAGTTTGAGGTTGTACAGTTGTTTGTAGAAGCAGCTGTGAAGTTGCTGTAAAAGAAGCTGGTGTCTAATAAGCTGTAGTGACAATTGTTTTTTTTTAAATCCAATCGTAGCTTTCTTGCAGTCATGCGGCTTTACCACCCTAATATTTCTAGTAAACAGATAAATGTTGTTTACCTAAACACCCTAGCGGTGCGGTCCATCTCTCTGCCACTGCCACTCCAAACACACCCTTAGTAAACCTTGTAAATCAAAATTGTAAACTATTGTGAGTGAAACATTGGTTGTAATTCATAAACTCCCTGGCACTGCCATTACCAGGTTCCAAGCCCGAATGCGAAAAGTGGAGTGTTGCTTTAGGTAGTTGACAACGAACGTAAAATTGTCGAAAAATTATGGCATGTATCCTTTTGATCATTGTGTAAATGCTAGAGCGTCTCCTAAAAGCAACGCGTTGCATGACCTGAATGCAGTGAAAAGTGTGCAAGGGCTGCAACACCGGTGTTCGGGTAAAATGTCAAATAAGGGTTCCCAAATAATGGACGGATAAGATCTTTGACTATGGGTACTCTTATAGCTAAGTTAATGGAATTTGTTGATTTTATGTTTCATAGAAAGATAAATATCTTATGTATTTCAGGTAAGAGAAAATGGGTGAGAGAAAATATCAAGAAGATTGATAATTTAGGTTTTAAACTTTGATATTCAGGTAAGAGTCTCATTAGAAATGGTGTAGGTGTAATTATGGATAACAGTTTGAAAGACAATATTGTAAACATTAATAAAATTAGAGATAAAATTATAGCTTTTAAGATTATTGTTGATACTAAAATTTTTTTATTATAAGTGCTTATGCTTCTTAAGTAGGTTTAGATATTGGTTCTAAAGATAAACTCTGGAATGACCTAGAAGGCTTAATACAAATGATATCTCTTGAAAATTTTTATTGGAGGACATGTCAGTAGAGTGGTAAAAGATTTTAGAAATATTCATGGTGGCTACGGTTTTGGAGTGATTATTGAAGAAGGTAGAACCATATTAAATTTTGCTTTAGCTTATGCTTTTCTTATTGTTAATACTTTATTTGAGAAAAGAGATGAGCATAATATTACTTATAAGAATGGATCTAATAAAGGGGACACACAAGTGATTGCAAATTATTGAGGTATTAAGTTGATGAGTCATACTTTAAAATTATGGGAGAGAGTAATTGGACTAGTTTAAAATGTATTACAAAGTTTTCTCATAATCAATTTGGATTTATGCCGGGCATTCTTCTATGGAACCTATACATCTATTGAGAGGTTTGAAGGAGAGGTTTAGGCAGAATAAATCCAATCTACATATGTTTTTTTTTTTATGTAGAAAAATCTTATGATAAGGTTCCAAGAAATGTCCTTTGGAGAGTTCTTGAGAACAAAGGTGTTGATTTGACTTAAATTCAAGTCATTAAAAATATGTATACTATAGCTGTTACTTGTGTTCGAATAGGAGGATCGACCAAATATTTTCATATTGCAGTTGTGGAGGATGCATCACTCTGGGTTGTTTCACCAAGTTATTAAATTGTGTATTTTTATCAAATATCATTGTTGGGCTCTTTGTACTGGAAACTTGAGGTGATTTTTTTCTAAATACCATTGTGCCTTGCATAATTAAATTTTCCTATGTTCAATTCTATTTAGTTGTAGGTGTTTTGAAATATTAATGATTGGGGCATGCCTTCTCGAGAAAGTGTATTGGGGAGCCTTATTGTTCAATGTCTATAGATCTTATGGTGATTCAGTTTTTCTAAATCTGAGAAGGATAAATTAGGACGGATGGTTTGATATCTATCTTCAAGTAACTGATACTACAATTTTCTCCGAACTTGGTCGCGCGCTGAGCAAACAGAAATAAAGCTTCTCTTTCTCTATGATGGATTTTAATAGTAATTTTAATGTTTTTCATTGTTGAAGCTCTGTGCAAGTGCCAGCGCCGAAGGTTTGAATGCTCTCACTCTCTTTCTCCTTATCTCTATTTATGGAATGTCTAACTTTCATACGTGACGGTATGACATTTCTCTGAAAAAATTAATGAAACTTATTGTATAGGTCACTTCTCTTGAACCTGTTGGCAATATTTCATCTGAGTCCTCTTTTTATTTTTGATATCACGTTTGTTTTTCCTTTCTTGAATATAGTCTTATATTATAATTTCATTCGTAAAACAGCCAGCACTGAAAGAACGGTCTATCTAGTCTTTCATTATTTTGTTTTCTTGTACAATGTAAGCATGGATACGTCTATTAGAGGAATAGTAATGTAGATTGCCAATAATTGTCTCATTATCTTGCAGTGGCAGGCATTAATGATGACCTGAACATTATCAGGAAGCCAATGCTATCCTTGCACATATTTGGCTGGAATGCCAAGGATTTTGTTATTGCGATATTTTTGTCTTCATTCTCGACCAAGAAATGCAGTTAAAAGGACACTATAGCAATCTTTTAGATTTGTGACATGCTTACAACTTGCACTGGGGTATCACTGCTTGTTGCATTTAGCAGATTTAGCATTCATTATAAATTATTTATTGGGAATTTTTTGTTGACATTTTTCTCTAGTTTGTCATCATATGGTGCAGATATTGTGTGGGAAACATTGCTCTTGAATATAATATTTTAAATTGGGTTTAGACATTGGTGATGAGGTGATTTATCATCCATCTTTTAAGAAATTTCTTCTTTGCACGCATGATTTTGTTCTGTGGTACTTTGATGAATTATGAAAAACATAGGTTCATAAGGAGTGCTGTATCCTCAGGCTCCATTTCCAATATTAGAGTTAGGTTTCTTCTTGCATGAAAGTTATTCTGTAAGTGAGTCAAGCCAACTCGTGAGTTGGTTCATGCTCGATTCGATAAATGTCCATGCCCTACTGGACTCATTTGCTCGCGAGCTGGCTTGTTTAAAAAAGTATTAATATAAAATCTATTCAAAATATAATATATTTTAAGACTTTATCTTTCAAGTATAATAAATGTTTAAAAATAATATTTTGTATTTTATTTTAAGTGATTTGTTATTATTTATTTCTTAATTGTTCATTCTATTTGTCATTTTATTATAACACAATTTTAAATTAATATTATTTTCTCAATGTTATAATAAATAAGTATGCCCGAACTCGTAGGCTTAAGTTCGAGCTCGAACTCGATAAAATTAATCAAGATCATGTCCAATCTAAGGGTGGCTCGAGCTTGACTTGACTCGTTTACACCTTTGATTTATTGGTTTGCCTTTTGTTTTGTGTTTGGTGTATTTGGAGATTATTCTCTGATCTTATGTTCTAAAGTTGTTCTGCATCCTCTTCCTTTTGTAAATGGTGGGGATGTATCTTGTTCAAGAACAGTTGGCGGATCTCCCTCTGCAACTGCGCCAAGCAGCATTTTGTGGTCCGCTCCATTGTTCAGCACGGGCAGCTGTTAAATGCTTTTACCCCTTGGAAATGCTGTTGACCTCACCTATTTTCTTCCCTTTGCCATTCCACATCCATTTCACCCCTAGATTTTCATTTTAAACACATTCTCATAGGTAGCTGTGCTCTGCTGTAGGGTCTAGTATTGCATCTTGTTAAACCATTTACTGCTCTGAATTGAGTCCAATCCGTTTTGCTGCAATGCATAATTCATTGTTCCACTTGGCTTAGCTGTGGTACATGGTTCATGAATTATTTTCTATTTTAATTATTTGTTTATTTGATTGGGCTGCTGTGAATGGTTTGTGTAAGAAAAACCGCTAGTTATTTTTTTTTCTGTTTTAAAATATTTAATTTTTCTGCCTACTTAAAAATAGTTTTGTAAAAAAATTATTGATGAAAACATCCCGTTGATTGGCAGCTTCCCCTGCCATCTTAACGAATTGGCCACTACTTTGCAGGGAGAACTAGCCAATTGTCTGGACATTCTTCATCCTGCCACGTATATGCTGACCAACCTGCATTGCAAGACAAAATGCTCCTAATATTCTCTCATAGCTGTGCATCAAATTTTAAACACCTATATGCTTTTCTTTGCAATGTTGCCTATGATAGTGCACCTAACATATTGGACAGTCTTTTTCTTCTCTAGTTATAATTATCAGTGAAATGTAGTGAACCATTGATGCATTCATGAGCAAAAAAAAGTTGAATTGGAGCGTATTTGTCAAAATTTCCTGCTTAGAATGCTTCATTTATAGCCAATCTTTCAGAAAACTTGGCTGCCTTAGAATATCTCTAATGATTATTGTGATGGCTAAGCAACGCCGGTTGCCATTACTAGGGGACGCCAGGGTAAAAATCAGTAGAATGGAAACATTTTCGTAATTTGGTTAGGCAGCTGTATTCTTAATATATTTTTGTGGAATTATCTTTGCGGCGTTTCAAATTTTTGCTTCTACTTCTGCTGCTAACAAGTTCATGAGTAGCGTTTATTGCTTATGCTTCTTTTAATACAGTTTATTGCTTATGCTTCTTTTAATACAGTCAATTACTAGATCATTTTCTTTACAGGTGGTGGCAATGCAATCTTCTCTCTTGTCGAGATGGTCAGTTTGACTATAAACTGGCTTGATAAAAATTTATTGATGACCTATCAAGTATATCCTTTATTTGATTTCTTATATGGCATGAGTACACTGGAATCGTTCAGTAAAAGGATTTTGTCAATAAAATGGATGTACCGGAGCCCAAATTTATATAAAGAATGCATTATTGCAACATGAATCTTCCTTGTTAGAGCATTGAGGTCTATTATTGTCCATGTAATGGGATTTTGTTGAACTTTGAGGGATGCATGCGGACAGGTGAAGCACAGATTTCTCTCCAATCTGCATCCCAGAACCAATCAAAGCGGTGCTCGCTGTCGCTGTCTTGCAGTGCTTTTGTCGTCCACCGCTGCACTGCTCTGTCTTCTGCGGTGCTTGCGTGAAGCACGCAATTGGCCTCAGGGATTTCCTACGCCGCCGCCCTTGCCGGTGATAACCCCGCCAAACCCTCTTATGCTACAGTGGTTCACAAATGAAGCTCTCATTTCCACCTCGCAGATAGTCCGATATTCCCGCAGATGTAGGACATGAATATTACAATTTTATTAAGAAAGTAGAAAAAAAGACAGGCAAACCAACAATATTCTTTTCTGATGCTGAAATTTCAACTCGTGTGGGAAAATACAAATTTACACTAGTTAGAAAGTTCCAATTAGGTTGCCCAGAGATGGAAACTATCAGGAAGGTTTTTGAAAACTTCAAACTAGTTGGGGCCTGACAGGTGGGTCATTTCGACGGAAGACATGTTATGATACAGCAAAGTATAGAAGAAGATCACACAAGGATTTTCTCAAAGAAATTCATCACAATAGAGGACAAACATATGAAATTGCTTAAATGGACCCTAATTTTGATCCCAGTCAAGAACCCTTAATTGCGCTTATCTGGTTCTCATTACCTGAACTCAAACTTTATTTCTTTGACTTGCCTATCTTATATGCAATTGAGACTATTCTTGGAAAATCTTTACAGGTGGACTTACGCACAGTTCACTCATCAAGGCCCTCTACTGCAAGAATTTTGATTGAAAGAGATATTACACTACCAGATATAGTAGAAGTTTGGCTTGGTTCTGCTTATAATGGTTATTGGCAAAAAATCATTATGGAATAAAACCTTACTACTGTAAGCACTGCAAGATGTTTGAACACCCGCAGAAAAAATGTTTCAGATTGCACCCACAGTTGAAAATCAATAGTCAAAAGCAAGAAGATGTGTTAGTGCACCCCACGCGACTGAATGCGCTCCCAACATACCTGATGACAGCCAATTTGAGGAGGGAATCACCACAAGAAAGGATTTGGTGTCTGCCCCTGGGAACCCTTCTCCCGACCAAACTACAATTGATAATGTTTAGACCGAAAAATCAGGATAGCCCTGCAGCTCCGATTCAGGAAGCATCAGGTGCAGAGGTCACAATTCATACTTCACATACACTAGAACCTATCACTGTAGCAACGACTGCCTTTCCTTCTATTGCGGTTCTAATATCTAATTAGACCGAGGATCACATGAGTCAGTTTTCTGATGAAGAATGTCAGGTTTACATTTCTCGACGGGAGAAAAACGCTGGGGGCACACTCCAACTTGAAACTTAATGGATGATACTTTGGTTACTCCGGGCAATGACACGACACTTCAAAGTTTGTTATCTGACACCGCTTCTAAAACTAGAGGACGAGGCAACACTAAACTGGCTCGTCCCTAGCTACTTGTTTTTTGTAAATTTTAATTTTTTGAGTCTATCTATATCTTTTAGTTTGGATATTACTGTACTTGGTATCATATGGATAGGGTGCCTCTATTGGGCCCTCTCATATTACATTCATGTATCTTCACTATTTCAATAAAATCAGCCCTTGGGCTTTTTCAANATATATATATATATATATATATATATATATATATATATATATATATATATATATATATATATATATATATATATATATATATATATATATATATATATATATATATATATATATATATAATGTATATGTATATATATATATATATATATATATACACGGATGTATGTATGTATGTATTTATGTATATATTTGAGCGCGCGTCGCGTGTGTCGCATGTGCCGAGCAGCAGCAGTACAAATTCAGATATTACTATATCAATATTTTCAAAATAGTCCAGAAATTTATTGACCTCACTGTTGCAAAACCAGCACATGTATGTGTTGCTAAGTCACTGGGTAGCAAAAGTCAGAAAGAAGGTTTATCCGTGCATGGGCAGGTTTGGTAGCGTTGGGAGGAGGGAAGAAGATGGTGAACTGCCCTTTTTCTTGCTCCCTGACGTCAGTCATTAGCGCTGAACCTCCTGCTTAAATTTTAGGGCTGCGATGTGAGAGAGGATCTAGTTGATATCTCATTTAATGAAGAAATGTTTTGGCACAAATGGTGGTGATGACGCTCAACTATTTTTTTCGTTTAACAGAAGCTGGTTATGGTCATTGCTTTCCTCGTGCAGTCATTATAATTGCGAGGCATCATGGATGTTCTAAGAGGCAACTGTTGCAGCCAACAACTATTTTATGAGGCTGTTTGGATGCAGGATTTACACAACGTCGTCTTAGAGTTAGATCCAAAAGGATTTTAGTGCATTTTTCGGTTTTCCTTGCATGGCATTCTTTATAGCTTTTGAGCCTTCTTCAATTCTTTATATGGCCTCAGAGGGCATAACGAGGCTGTGTTGTTTCAAGATCAAGCCATGTAATAAATTTTTTTGCTTAAATCATGCGAAAAAGTCCTTCCGAGTATGCTAATCTTACTATGCTAAAACCGATTTCTATCTATGCCGGAGAATTAGGATTCATAGAAAATGGAAGGGGCTTCACTCAAATCTTTCATATCATGTAAACATACCATTATTTTAACTTAAAAAAAGTGAAGTACACATTTTGAGGCCTAGATAAGGTGGTATGTATGTAAAAATTGAAGTTTAGGTGTTATATTTGTGAATACATAAGAATTTTAGTGGTATGCAATTCTTCCATTTGTTAAATATTTCTTTTAGTCAAACAACCGAAGTATAGTTTACTTTTGATAGTGGTCCAACCCCGTGGCCTTGTTGCTCCCATGGCATCTGAATGTAGTCTTAGGAATAGTTGATCTGGTGGTGGGGTTTTAACAATGGTGATTGAGTTATTGAAGGGAGTGAACATTTTAGATATCTTTGGTCTTTTATTTAAAGTGAGGGTGATATAAATGAAAATTTTATTTGTAGAATTTAAGTTGGATGGTTGAAGTGGAGGAATGAGTTACAGCTATTGTGTGATAGAAAAATGCCACTTAGACTTGAAGGAAAGTTTTCTAAGATGGTGGTTAGACCTGAAATGCTTTATGGAGCAGAATGTTGGCCTGTAAATGAGACGTATAAAATCAAGTGTTGCCGAGGCGAGAATGTTTAGTGGGATAAGTGGTTTTACACTAATCAAAATCGTAACAAATATATCCGTGAAGTAGAGGAATGCGTAACAAATATATCCGTGAAGTAGAGGAATGCGCTGGCCATCTAATGGCCCTGTTAGGAGAGTAAATATTTGAGATTTGTCTTATAGTAAGAAAAGTAAAGTGTGACATAAAAACACTTGGGTATGTTGGATAAAAATAATCTTAATTTATTGGAATTACATGAAAAATGGCACTAAGTAGGATACAATGGAGAAAGAAATTCTTGTGGCCGACCCCACTTAGTGGGATAAAAGTTTGTTGATGCTGTTGTATTAGTTTGATAGAGGTGGTGAGATTGATGATCAGGATGATCTCTAGCATTCGTGAGGGCTTATCTCTCTATCATATTTGCACCTTTTTACTAACCCTAGCTCAACTATGTAGTATGATTTTGGAGAGCTAGGTTACATTTTTTGTAGGTTATGTAGCGCTCATTATAGAAATTTTTCCTTAGAATTTCTTGTTGAAAATCTTTTGCTACTCTGAGCTATCACATGCTTTAGGAGAGAGTTGGCGCATGTTTGTGTTTTTGGAAAACATTGCATTTATGCAGTCAGCACATAAAACTTATCTCAAAATTTTTTGGCTGGCTTAGTCTTATCATGGATGTTTGTTCTAGCTTTAGGAACTCTCTTGTATATCATACACGTACGCGCGCGCGCGCACTCACATACACATATATATATGTATATGACACAAACTCACACACACATACCGACATACATACACGCACGTATGCCCAGATAGACACACAAACACTCAAACACACACATAGACACACACACAAACATACATACATACATACAATGATCCCTAGGGATTCGTCACTTTGTTCAAAACAATGTGCTTTGAGTTAGAGCCCAAGGAACGGGTGCTTGAAATCCCTATTTTCTCTGGTGTGCAGAGCTTTATTGAATGATCTTTAGAAATTGCATTTTCTTTTTGTAATATTTTGTTGTGTAGTTCGTTATTTAAAATTTTATTTTTTTTTATTGGGGATTTTTTTTTATTTGCTGCTGTTAAAAGGAAGTAATTGCTTTCTATAGTTTCTTATAAGAATTATTTTTGATCCTTCTCATGTTATTATACCATTGAATTGGAAGAAAACATGTTTGAAAGCTACCTTTTTTAAGTTGGTTTTTTAATCCAGAACTATTTTGCCTAATAGTTGCTGCCACATGTCGCACATTGGCAGTTATGCATCAATCATATTGTTGAAGCTTTTTGTGATCTGTTGATTTCTGGTATTGGTTCGTAATTTGCAATATTATTCCAATGTTTCATTATTTGTCCTAAACTTCTGTAAAAAATACTTAAGAAAACAAAAAAAAGGTGATGCATATAATGGTTCATTTGTCTCTTTACAAATTCTTCCTCCTAGGACCATCTTAGAGGACTAGGATTGGATCGTGTAACTATATCCTACTTGTGGGCTATGATCGGTAGCATTTGGATCGTGTAATTGGATGCGAATCCTTCTTGTGCCTATGATTCAAATTTATGGACGTCAATGATAGAGGATTTCTTGCTTTTCTTTGCTCAAATCATATTATGGTTCAGGAGTTGTCTCTGAGACTTCGACATTCTCGGCTTCGACATTCTCGGCTTCGACACCTTCACTTCCGACACTCACAGCTATAGGATTGTTTGCCCTGGCAAAGTTTCTTTTTGGCCAATTGATGCTTCTTGACCAGTCAACATCAATTTGAAGGGGGTGTCAGTCAGAAAGGACGAAAATCAGACAGCTAAATTAGGAGTTTTCTATAATCAGGTGCTTATTTAAATTATTTTCAATTTCTTTATTCTGATTTATTTCGCTGTTAGCTGAATATTTAGAAGATGAATGTATATTATTAAGTTAACTAGAATAGATTATACAGAATATTTTGTTCCTAAAATAGATTGTAAGATTATTATTTAATGGAATGAAAGCAAAGGGAAAAATCATCAGCCTATTCAGAATTTAGCCCATTCATGCAAAAATTTGATAGTCTCAAATGCCTTTCTTCTATGTAGGAAAACTCCCCATTATGAGCCCTCATACGGATTGCTGTCATACCGTTAACTTCTCCTTCATACCTTTCCTGTCTTTTCTTCTTCCGGTGAGACTGCTCTCATAAATGAACTCGAAAGCTTTCTCCCATGGCGAAAGAGAAAAAAAATTATTTTTAAGATTTGTGTAGAAAAAAGTGAAATGGTGCAAGGGATGATGCCAGATTCAGAAGAAATGGAACAATGCATTCCACACTTTTTAATGATTGGTAGCCGAATTTAATCAAAATTTATCATGCATTTTATTTTACTTTTGTTTTGGCATGAATCTGTAGCCCGAAGGATTTAAGGAATTTAGTCTAATTGAAAGAATACTGGTTGATGCCTTCACCAACTAGTTCTCATGGCTACTTTGGCTCTTTTACTTATACGGTTTTGGCTCGGAGTGCAAGGGGTTGACAAAGGAGGGTTTCTGGTAGAAGATGGAAGTGGGTGAAGATGGGGTTTCGGTAATTACATGTGTTAAATGAATGCAAGCATGTATTTGTTTGTCTTTGCCTTCTGGGTCTATTGAAGAATGTATGAATTTGCCTCTTGGGGCTGCCGATTATTTGATTTCTTTTCTTACAAATATTAAAATCAACATGTTAGATATGTAAACACCAAGGAACTGTGTGGTATGCTTGTAAGTGACCCTCCTTTCGTATAGCTAGGTGCTCTTTTTAACTTTTTTTTGTGATTGTTGTCCCTTCGCCTGAAGCATATGTGAATTTGTCTTTTGGGTCTGCCAATTATTTGATTACTTTCTTTTGCAAATATTAAAATATAGGTTTTAGATATGTAAACACCAAGGAATTGTTTGGTGTGATGTAACCTCCATTCATATAGCTTTGGGTTCTGCTTAACTTTTTTTTTTTTGTGGTAGTGGGAAGTATGCTGGACTTGTAAGCTGACAAATACTCCTCTAAGATTGTAGGTTAACGGGTACTGCTGCGGTGATGCATCCATTACTATATTTGTACCGACTAAATGCAGGAGGATCCTTTTCCTGTGTAGAATCATCCTATCCTATCATTGCACAAACCTTTTTGTTGTTTTCCATGCTCACACGTTTTTTGATGTTCATGTATTAGAGAACTTGTAAAAGCATATTTATTGCTAATGTTTAATTACTCTCACTTCACCTTTGGTGACAGGCTTTTTAAGATATTATTTTTGGTTAATTGCAGCTTGTCAGAAAGGTCTGTGGTTGTAGAGTGATGTATTATCTTCTTAGTGTTGCTCGAAAATCCGATATAAACTCTGGTATTTAAAGAAAAATAAGCTGGAGGAGACAACCCGACTTATTATGTGGAAAACATGAAACGGGGCCTTGTCCTGTTGAAATAATTCTTTATAAATGGTGAGTTCATAGTTCCACTATTTTCCTTGATTAGGGAAAATAGAATTACAGAGTTGATTATTATAAATGTACAACATTAGCTCATTGATGATAGCGGTTGTCTGGTTGTAATAAATGTAGTTCTTGGTGATAGTAGGTTGCTAAGGCTGTAGTAGTTTGCTAAGGAGGTAGTTGTCCGCCATTGATATTATAGATAGTGGTTATAGAGTTAGCTTGTTATATAAGTCAATTTGAAAACAATGATATAGCTGGCTGTGTGGGCGGCAAATGGTGTCTTTAGGATTGTCGATTGGCTACAGAGATCGTAGCAAGAAGCTGCACGAGCTGTGAGCCACATAGACCGTAGTTGGTCGCATAGGCCGTAGTGGTGAGCTGTGATGAGATATCTAGGTCATAGTGGTCGGAGTTGGGATTTGTGATAATGTTTGTAGGCTGGTGTTGGTCACATTGCCCCTTTGCTTTTTCGCTCATCTCTGGCTTATTTTGTTGTCTGCTTTCATGACAAATTGTGGAAGCTTTTGAGCATTTCAGTGGTTTTAAGTGAAATGATATTCTTGTGAGGGTAAGAATTCGAGGGTTTCGTCATTTCCCGTTGTTTTCATATTACTGCTTCAATTAGTGGCGGTTATGTTGTTTCCTATTTCCTCCATCCCTATATTGGCAAAGCATCAAGGATGGCCTATAAAAGGCAACCGTTGCAGCCAACATAATTTCTCTTGTAGGACCTAGTAAGATATGGGAGTGGTAGGTTGTTGTAAACCTTATCCAGGATGCTTTACACAATACTTTTTTCACAATACTCAAGTAGGATTTAATAAATCCTATAAAACCCTTGAAACACTAGCTTGTTGCCCTTATCCCTCTCTTGGTTGGCCTAAAACCATCGCTTATGCTCCTTTTCCCCCTTGTGCTCGGAACCTAACGATAAAGTCGTGATTAGAGCTAGCTGGGAAACAATGATGGATCTCGGCATGTGATGATCTTCGAAACTCTCATCTTTCTACCCTCTCCACTCCGCTCCTACTCGAGAAACTAGATTTTGAAACTCTGGTCTTCCTCGAAGTCAAAATGGAGAAAAACTAGATTTTGAGATTTTTTTTGGATTTATAGTTCTCGAATTTGTTGTTTGGCAGGATGTAGTTTTAAATACTGCATATGTTCTGCTCAAATCTTGTTACGAACAACCTATTTTTCTTTGCAATTGTTAAATTGTGCTAGAACCTGATAAATTGTTGGGCTATGTTGTTTAGGATTTATTCTTAGTAAGTGAGGGGAGTCCTTTATATCCCATGAATGCTTGAAGTTAATAAATATTTGATTCAACCAATCATGAAGCAAAAGTGTGATTTGTCAAAACGGCGGGCTTAAAATTTCCAAAATACCATTTGATGGGGTTTAAGCTAAATTTGCTTCAATGTGGTACTATATGTTGTCATGCGTCGCATAATAAAGGTGCTGTGAGTGAATAGTAATCGACTCATCATCATTGGCCTTATTCTGGATATTTGGAGTCAGCATTATGAATCCTTATTTTTTGTTAGTTTCCAATGTATTAAAGTTTTGATCTGCATGCTGTGATTTTTGTGTCACTCAAAAGTAGGATAATGTTAAAATTAGAGTTTGTTCAAAAATATCACTTGGGTTTTAGATTTTGTAAATAACAATGTTTCAGGTGCTATGTTTGTAATTATCTCTAAAAAAGAACGTTTTTCAACTGCTTTGTCATGCGCTTTTTCATGCATAGGTGTATTTATATCATCTCTTGTTTTTTATACGATAAAAATGCATGATTTAACTCTAGGAGGATTTGGCAAACCTTGTAATTAACAACAACAACAACAACAAAGCCTTAATCCCACTACGTGGGGTCGGCCACATGAATCCTTTTTTCTCCATTGCGTCCTATTTAGTGTCATATTTTCATTTAGTTCTAATAAATTAAGATCATTTTTAATACAATAAGCCCAAGTCTTCCTAGGTCTACCTCTGCCTTTCTTAACACAAGTCGAATCTAAAACATCTACTCTCCTAAT
>JXCR01107132.1:0-15008 GCA_002079205.1 Phalaenopsis hybrid cultivar | reverse complement strand
TTTGCCATGGGGTTTTTTTGATTTTTTTTTTTTTTTTTTTTTGAAATAAAAAATAGGAAACAAATAAAAAAACAGTGCTTGCTTGTCTGTTTTTGTTTTATATTTGTTTTTTATTTTTTGGAGTTAAGAATGGAATTGAAATTCTGTTTTAACTTCCTCAGATGTCACAATCGTGGCTACTCATTTATCAGGTTTTCAATTTTGGCTGAATGGCCGTGCCTGTGGCTTTGTTTCATCACTTTACCCAACGGTTTGGTTTTGCTTGAATGAATTGAATGAGAGGGAAATTTAAGTGAGATTGAAAATGAAGACAACGAATTTGGATTGAAATTAGTTATCACCTGTTTTTTCTGTTTAGGAGAAATAGTGTGAATAACTAAAATTTCCTTTTTTTTTTTTTTTTGTTTTGAAGGAGTAGCCGTTAAATTTAAAAAATGAGAACTATGTGCTGGTCATCTTTTTGTTTTACTCCAGGTTTTCATTGAGTTTATGAAGAGATTCATGTTGACAACAAACTTGGCCTATGTTTTTATGTTTGTTTTCTTGTTAATATCAAGGCATTTGTTACCTTTTATTCTTCATCTCGTGTGATGTGCTTTTGAAGTCGATTCTTAAACTCTATTTTTTTTGTGATGCATGAATGTTAATGGTTCTTTTAGATTATTTGATTATCTTTCTATTCATACATGTCTACGTATGTATTTACAAGGAAAACATAATAGCTATAATTGTATAAATATGTCCACAGTTTGATCGCTTGAGGAGGGGTGTTGGATTATTTTAAACCGAAATGTCCCTCCCGCTGTTTTTGTGGATAGGCTACTTATTTAGAGTTTGTTTTTTATTAAAATTTATTTTTACAAGGTTCATACACTGTTGAAGGCAAAATTGATCTCTGTGCTCATTGTTTTCTTCTTCTGCAGCTGCGGTTGTTTTTTTTTATAGGAGGTTTAAAATGGTCTCTAAGTTATGCCGCGGAAGGAACATCTTGATTATGATGCTTGAATTTGGGTTTACAAGTGCATGTTGGGGTGATCCAACATCTCTCCTGTGAGAAATTCCTTTCAGATGTTTTATCCGCGTTACGATAGTTTGCGGTCATGATTCTTTGTCTGACGCAACCAAATTCTTATGTATTTACATATTTGGCACCGATTTCTTATGTATTTACATATTTAACACAAAAATTTTAAATTTTTATTTATGCTAGCCAAATCTTTCATTTCGCGTCTATTGTGCCACTATTTGTAATTTTAAAAAGTGAAATACATATTTTCATATATATATATATATATATATATAAAGCCACCTATCCAAAAAAATTGAAATATAGGTGTTATATATATAAATATATAAGAAATTGATTGATATGCGATTGATTTTTTTTAAATTTTTTTAAAATATATATATTATTTGATTGTAGTCATATTTTTCCAGAAAATTTTAATTCTTTAATTTAGGCTTGGGTATTTCCCGTGGAGTCATTATTACAGTTTAATTGAGTGGCGGTTCTGTCGTTTTCTTCTTTCCTCTTTCGTTTTATTGGCTAGGCATCCAGGATGCCCTGTAAAATCAGCCGGTGCAGCCAGATGATTTTAGCTTTCCAGGGCATGGTGAGATATTGGAGTGGTGGCTCGTTGCTTATTTTTTGAGGGATGCTTAGTTATCATTAGCTCATAGCAACGTCTTCAAGGGTTTGAAAACATTGTTCACAATATTCGAGCAGGAAACCCTGTCTCTGCACCCTTGCCCCTCTCTTGTTCGCCCTAAACCATGGCTTACTCTCACGTGTACTAATACAACCAATACACCAAAAATATAACAAAATTTGCATGTGCACCAATTAATTTTTTCCTCGACTAGAGATAGGGAAGTTAATGTCGAGGTGGCGACGCGATGATCTTTGAAACTCCCATCTTTCTCCTCTTTCTGCTACACTTTTACTTGAAACCATTCGGGAAGGTAACTTTCGTCCATCTCTGAGGCAAAACGGAGTAGAAACAGCATTTAAGATTTGTTCTTTCTAGTTCTTTTGCAAGATTTAGTTTAAATACTGCTTAAAATCTCCACAAATTCTGTTACCAACAGCTTATTTGGCATTGCAATTTTTAAATTGTGCTAAGTCATGATATAGTTTTGGGCTACTTCCTTTAGGATTTATTATTTTTTGGTGAGAGGATTTCCTTATATGTTGTGACTGATGGTAGTTACATCTTTGTTGTTTGGCATGATTTAGTTTAAATACTGCTTAAATTCTGCACAATTCTGTTACCAAAACCTATTTGGCATCTGCAATTGTTAAATTGTTTTAGACCATGATAAAATTATGGGTTATTTTCTTTAGGATTTATTATTTTTTGTGCGAGATTAGTTTTATGCTTCTCTTTTAGAGGCCAACATTTAGCGCCATAGAGCATTGCAGGTCTACCATATTCTTATAAAATTTTTCTTTCAGTCGAAGCGGTACTTTTCCATCACACAATAGGCCTGAAGCATTCCTCCACTTCAACCAACCAACTTGAATTCTACTAATAACATCCTCATCTATATCACCATCACTTTTAAACCCGAGATATCTAAAGCATTCACTCCTTTTAATAATTTCATCACCCATAGTTACAATTATGTCACTAAAGCTACTACTACTAAAATTACATTCTGTCTATTCAGTTTTAGTTCTACTCAAAAGAAGGCCTTTAAACTCCAATGTAGACCTCCATTATTCAAGTTTTTCCTAAGCTTTCCCTCTCGTCTTATCCACTAGAAGATATCATCAACAGGAAGATATCATCAGCAAAAATCATACACCAAGGTACATCCTCTTGCAAATGTCTAGTAAGAGCATTCATAACTAAAGCAAAACGATATGACTTAAAGCCGATCTCTGATGTAATCCATCAGAAATATTAATGATTGGCGCATTTGTGCTTGAGAAAGTGTAGTCGTAGAGCCTTATTGTTAAAATTCTGCAGATATTTGGTGATTCAGTTTTTCTAAAACCGAGAAAGATAAATGCTACCTTTTTCTCCGAACTTGGGGCAGTAGTTGCGAGGAAAGAAATAAAGCTTCTTTTTCTCTACGATGGATTTCAGTTGTTATTTTAATGTTTTTCATTGTGGAAGTACTGTTCAATTGCCAGGACTGAAGATATGAATGCCTACTCTCTCTCTCTCTCTCTCTCTCTCTCTCCTCTCTATCTTTATCTTTCAATCCATTTATCTATCTTATTTAAATTTTGTATACTACTTGGATACTAATTCAAAACTAAATTAAATTTTATTCGATTGCATTTTACTTTAGATTTTTAAAATCATTTATTAAAAACTTTTTGTCAAAATTATTGGATCCTAAATTCTCCATGGATTCACATCGCATGTAAAGAGTGGAAAAAAGAGGTTCCTTTATTTGTGGCGGAGCAAAAGGAAAAAAAAAGGGTCCCTACTTGGAATAACTATTCATTAGATTTACTTGCGCATGATGAGGTGATTCGTCATCCATCCTAATGAGGAAATCCTCAGATTTTGTCCGCTTGATGGAATTTTGTGATTCTCGCAAGAGTGATTATTTAACTTGAAGTTTGGTTTTTAGCAATCTCCGCATGATTATATGCAACCATCAAGAATTTATTTTTCATCACAACCTAACTCAATAAAGTTTTTTCTTCCTTGTTTGAGAGGTTTAGTATTTTGTTTTTTTGTTTTGGTGTACTATGTAATGTTGGAGTTTTCTGTTGATGGAATGGTGATTGTTATTGCCATTTCTACAAATCTTCAAAGGAATTTTTTTCCTTTTCTTTTCTTACACTTGCTGGCATTGAGAATGAGTCAAAAATTACATACATGCCATCCGATACTTGCTATTTACAAATCAACCACCCTCTTTCATCCATTGTTCAAATTCTCACTCAAATATCAAAATTCGTGGTGAAACCCCAATCCATATTTCTCGTTTTATCAAATTCTCAATAGTTTGATCATGGCACGCTTCAATACATCGGATCGGTTGTTCAAAAATATCTCCTAGTTGCCTTATTTGTAAATATCAAAGTTTCGGGTGGTATGTTTGTAATTATCCCTTTTATTTAAGCTTGATGTGAGAGGACTTTTAGAAAATTGTTTTTTTTTTGGTGGGGCAATTATATACATACCACTTGAAACCTTACTATTTACAATTCCAGCACCCAGCACCCTTTTTGATTCAATTTTCATATTCTCACTCAAATATCAAAATTTAACTATGATTTGGTGTTTCTCTCTTGAAGCTGATAATTTGGGGGGATGTGAATTCCCATCTCTAAACAATGAATCTGGTTATCCTTCCTGAAACATTTTTGAATTGGTTGCCGATATATGTAAAAAATGATAGTTTGTGAGTCATAATGCACATTTTTGGACAAACATGCTTTTTATATTTTTATTTGGCTGGCTTGTAATCGTCGGTCGGACAACCGTAGTGAGGATTTTTCTGCTGCTCTATCTCATGTTGCGCCAGGAAATGCAATTATATAAACTTCTTGTATGGCTGCTATTTGGATTTCTTGGAAACATAACTTGTGCTTGTGTGCTGCAGTTTGCTTCATTTACTATTATGAAGGTTTGAGGGGCTTGGTGATGATTTAGAGTGTAGCGATCTGGTGCACTTGGCCAATACGAGGATCTGTATGCTTTTTTGGTGACATTGTGGCATCTTTGGTTGGCAAAGAGATTCTTACGCAACCATTGCTTCCGTTATTACAGTGATTGTTGTATAGTGCTACATACTTGAAACTTGGATGTTTTGGCAAACCTGAGTCCATTTTTCTATTAGCAATGATGAAATATTAATGATTAGTTGTTGCTCTAGCAACCTCTGTTTTGCATTATTTTTTTGGGCCATTTGGAATCACATTTTTATTAATATTTATAATTTAAGATGTAAAAAAAACATGTTTTGCATAGAAAACAAACAAGTTGTTTCCATAAACACCCTTGTGGTACGGTCTTGATCGCTTTGCCACTGCCGTCCAAACGCATCTGTAGTAAATGTTGTAAATCAAAATTGTGAATTATTGTGAGTAAAACATTCCAATTTGTAAAACATAAACTTCTTGGCATTGCAATTTGAAAATTTTGCAATTTGAAAATTTTGCAATTTGAAAATTTTGTTGCAAATAAATGGCAATGAGTAAAACATTGCAATTTGAAAATTTTGCTAAATCGTGAAACATTGTTGGCCTATTTATTTTCGGGTTCATTGTTTGCGAGAGAGTAATTTTTTTTGTCAGTCAGCAGAATGATCATTTCGTTACAAGGTTTATGGATTCAAACCATGCATGTGATCTGGTTGATTGAAGGTATACAACTGGGTATATTTTTACTCTTGTTGGTAGGCCTATATTTTGGAAATCAACAGTTCAGTCCATTGTGGCATTATCTACAACTGAAGCTGAGTATATGACAATAACTGAAGCTGCTAGAGAAGTCTTATGGCTTACTGGACCAGTAAAGGATCCACGTGTTGAGCAATGTTAAGTTTGGTTGCATTGTGATAGACAAATTGCCATTTATTTTGCTAACAATCGGGTGTACCATGCTAGAACTAAGCACATTGATGTGAGCTATCACAAAATTAGAGAATTGATTATTTCTGGTGAGATACTGTTGCAAAAAGTTCATACTAATGAGATTGCACCTGATATGTTGACCAAGCCAGTTACTATCAAATTCTTGCATTTCTGAACTTGTTGAATATTTACACTTGCTAGACAAGCATGGTAGCCCAACCAAATTTGGTGTGTGAGAAACGCCATGGTATCTTTTTTCTAAAGGGCTTGATATTCGTCAAGGTGAGATTTGTTAGGTATGACTCATATACCNGAAGAGGAGGAAGGACGAGAGTGCATGTGAGTTAGGGTTGCCAAGCTTTTGGTAAGATAAAATTAGGTTTTATTATAATTTATTAATGAATTTTGAATATAATATATATATATATATATATATATATATATATATATATATATATATATATATATATATATATATATATATATATATATATATATATATATATATATATATAGATAGATAGATAGATATATATATATGTTGTATTTGTAACCCTTAAGAGATGTCCTCTTAGCCCCCGCTCCTTGCTCCCGAGGACGTATGCACATTGCCGAACCCGTTAAATCCTTGTGTTTGTTCTTGATCGTTCTATTGATTCTTGCGTTCCTTTGCCCTAATTTCCCAACACTTTCAGATTCTTTATGTGCGAGTATAATTCGTTATATCAAATGAATGATGAGATTTAACAAATATTGGACTTAACTAATAATGGAGGAAAAATGAGATTTATCAAAATTGTGGCCTTTAAATGCGTTAACCTCTGCATATTGTAATGCATATTTCTAACCGATGGGTTGTTGTGGAGGATGCATGGCTCTACGGGTTGTTGCACCAAGTTATGAAATTGTGCATTTTATCAAATATCAATGTTGGGTGCGTTTTACTTGAAACTTGAGGTGATTTATTGCTAAATACCATTGGACCTTGCGCAATTAAAATTTTCTATTCTCAAATCTATTTAGTTGTATATGTTTTGAAATATTAATGATTGGAGCATATTTACTTGAGAAAGTGTAGTTTCGGAGCCTTGCCTTACTCTTCAATGTCTGCAGATCTTATGGTAATTCAGTTTTTCTAAATCCGAGAAAGGTAGATTATGACGGATGGTCTGATTTCCATCTTCAATCAACTGATACTACCATTTTGTCAGAACTTGGGGCGTGAGCTGAGCGGACAAAAATAAGGCTTATCGTTCTGTAATGAATTTTAATTGTTATTTTAATGTATTTCGCTGTTAAAACACTGTACAATTGCTAGGACTGAAGATTTGAATACCCACACAGACACTCTCTCTCTTTATCTATATCAATCAATATATATATGCATATATATATATGTTGTGCATCTACATTGTAGCAGGTGTACCATTTGAAATGAACTTTTTGTTTGGAGTTTTTTGTTGACATTTTTTTCTACTTTGTCATCATTCGTTGCAGGATGAAATTGTTTTTGAAAAACATTACTTTATATTGTATGATTTAAAATTGGTTTAGTCGTGGATTATGTTGTGGTTCATCATCAATCTTCCAAGGGATTCCGTTTTGCGGGTATGATAAGAGTTTTCTAGCCGTTGGAGAAGTGGTTGCAATCATGATGATGATGGCGACTTGTTCGAAGAGATGACAACATGTGGTGATAACTGGTGTTCAACTTTTTGTCACCACCTTTATTGCAATATCATCTGCATGCATTTACTTGCCAAACACTTGCAGATGATAAACTTATTGCCATGATGTTTTTTTAGGGCAAACATTATCTCTCTCACTACATATAGGGGCTATTTGTTTTGTTGAAAAAAGAATGCAGTATAAAATTAATGTATTGTATTTGGAATACATTGAAGATGTTTGGTTCAGTGTAAATTAATTAAACGACTTTACATTATCTTCTTTCGTTTGAAAAAAAAAATTTGAATTAATTGTAAATTACATGTGTTAATGATGGAGGTGGCCGGGGTTAGTGGTGGTGGAGGTGGAGGTGGCGGCCGGTGGGTTGAGGAAACATTGGGTTGCTCGTGGTGACTCGGGTTGGGAGCAGCTGCCATAGGCATTTAGGATGGCCTGAATACTATCAGGAAACCAATGCTTTTATTTTTCTGATGAATTTCAACAATGATTTGCTCTGTTTGTTGAAACTGATAATTTAAGAGGATTCGAACCTGCATCTTTATATAAAAGAGAAAAAATTAACACGAGATTTATTTTCTAAAACAGTTGTTAATCCATCGCTAAAGCATGTGTAAATATCAAACTTTAGGTATTTGCTATGTAAGTACGTACGAATTGTGTGATATGTATGTAAATTTCTTAATATTTATGTGTGTGTATGTGTGTGTCAATTTTAATTGATATGTTTTGCAATGCACATATCTTGGCAAATATGCCTCTTATGTTTTAGTTGCAACATATTATGGCTAATAATCATTGCTTCAGCTGCAATGCCTCGGATTTTTCAGTTGATTCTGTTGTCTTCTCCTCAATATCCGCTAAGAAGTGCGATTATATTGGATCTAATAATATAGCAATCATCTGGATTTCTAACATATATATAGCTTGCGCTTGTGTGTTGTAGTTTGCTTCATTTATGATTAAGAATGTATGCGGACAATGATGATGATTTTAAAAACTCTCCAAAGAACTTATCTTGGGATCTTATCGTAAGCCTTTTCTAAATTAATAAAAATTATGTGTGCATCCTCTTTACTCTCTCTATACTTCTCCATCAAATATTTTAATAAATGTATTGTTCCATAGTTGACTTGCCTATCATAAATCCACGCTGCTTATGAGAAATCTCTGTATCACATCTTAACCTATGTTAAATTACTCTCCCATATTTTAATGTACGACACATTAACTTAATTCTTCTATTATTTGCACAGTCTTGTGAATCCCCGTTATTGTTAGAATTGGGGAACCAAATACTCTTCCTCCGCTCATGCATATTTTTAGTTTTTAAAATAATTTTAAAAGGTTTAGTAAGCCAAGAAACTTTTAAAGCTCATAAACTTTTGCATACTTATATTGGGATACCATCAAGTTTTATTGATTTTCACCGTTGTTTTTCTTTAAATCCCACTCAACTTCCTTTTTGCTAATATGATGTTAAAAATAAATTAATGAAACTTTTTATATAGCCACGTCTCTTGAATCGTCTTGGTAATGCATGTTATTTCTCGAGAAAAGCCCTAGGCTAGGCATATGAGCCATTCAATCTCTTCTGGTTGTTCAAATAGAGAATGTAAAGAAGTATCTTTTATTTCTCTCTGAGAGTGTTTAAAATAGTTTATGCTGGACTATATCGTTCTTTTTGTGGTGATGGAAGTGCATCTCATGAATGGGATAGAGCTTCTCAAGGAAATGAAAGTTTCTGTCCCGATCTAGTTTTATTATTAATGGGATTATAGTGTTAATTAAGCCCTCTCATGTCCTGTTGTTCTTGTTCTTTTTTTTTCCGTTTCTTTTTCTCTATTGTTAAGATAATCCGCTTTAGAGGTTTGGTGCTCCCCAAATTGGTCTTGTAAGCACTAGCGTTCTTGGGCTGCCAATTATTAGCGAAATTTTAGTTTATCAATCATATATGAGTTTGCCTTCCGGGGCTATTGAAGCATATATTAGTTTGCCTTATTGGGCTGCCAATTATTTCATTACTTTCCTTGTAATTATTAAAGTTTAGGTGTTAGACATGTAAACACAAAGGAGTTGTGTTGTATGTATGTAAATGATCCTTCTTTCATATTGATGCGTGCTAGAAAATTCGTGGTGGTAGAGAAATTGATTAGTCTTACCTTTGCACGAGATTTCGGTCCACTCTGATAAAACAAAACAACCAGTAGTGACACCAAAAGTTTTAATGTGGAAAACCCGTTAAAAAACTACGGGGCCAAGCCTTGCTGAAGAAATTTGTTATAAACTGGATATTACATGTACAATTCCTCGTTCCACAAGCTAGAAAGGGTTGAACACTCTTCAAAGTTACAATATCAGTGCACGGGTAAACTTGTTGTTAAAAGTGGGAAGCGGCTGATGAAGATCGGTGGAGGCCAACAGATAATGGTCGACGTTGGTCAACGAGGATCAAAGGTGGTCGACAATGATTGACGGTGACTGGAGTGATGCTGGACTGCTGCTCCTCAAAACTTAAAGTTCCTTTTCATGCCTCAAGCTTTCCTCTTCCTCATGAGAGGGGGGGCTCTTTTTATAGAGCTCTAGGTGCAATTAATTTAGGAATTTGAATCACTTTAATCGGACGTTCCGGAAAATCTTTTGATCAATCGACGCTTGGTGGACATTTGATTGCCTTAATAATGTTTAAATTCAGCGATCTTGGGCTCGTTGGATTCGTCTTGTTGAGATGCTTGATTCAACTATAAGCTAGCTAGATTCGACATTCTTTTGACCCTCTAAATATGTCCAGAAATCTTTGAAGAGTGACTTAAGACTTGATCTATGCTTATTTGGCTCAGATTGGACTAATTTTGATATCATTTGTTCCCTCTCATCGTGTCTGTGAGTTTGACTATAAGTTTGCTTAAATCAGAGACTCTTAATTGAAGTTTGAATGTTTCTTACTCAAAAGATTGCCTCAAGATTTGTGTCATGCCTCGAGATTTGTGTTTGATGATGAAAATTTTTTGGTGTCACATCACATGTAACTTTGGACTCTTTTTGAAGTTTTAATGTGGTAGTGGGCAGTAGGATGGACTAATCGGTCTTGGTGGTGCTTGATTGTTGGTGATCTTGTCTCTCTTCCCTAGTTCATATTTAGCTCACATGTTTTCAATCGCCCTTTCTTACCGAAAATGGTTTCTTATTTATTATGTTTAAGGTGTGGGACTATGGTAAATTTAGCTAAAATCGTAAAACAAAGCAGCAGATGCGAATTGGAATCTCACCATTGATGGAAGAAGCGTAGTTTTGCAGCAGAATGAAGCTTTATTCTTACAGCAAGTTGAACTTCTAAGCCATATTAACTAATGTTGGACGGCTCACCCTTTCTCATAGATAGTTGGCTTAGTTTGCTCTACTTTTGCTTTCACCTTTATAATACAGCCCCCATGCTTGCATCATCATAGTCCAATTGTGGTGACCAGTGGATAGAGAGAGAACCGCATCGAGAAATTGTAAGATGTGTATGCTGTATTGTGTTACGTGTAGATGTGTGGCTTTTTGTTGATGTATAAGTGGTTCTTTCGAGAAATTGTTTTCCTGAAATCCGAGAAAGGGAAGTTATTAAGCACGGTCTTAAATCCATTGTCAAGCAACTGATACTAAAATTTATTTTGAATTTCGGGCTTGAGCTGAGTGCTGTTTCTCCATGAAGGATGTTAACTACTACATACTCTCTCTCTCTCTCTTTCTGTGCGCAAGCGTGTGTGTGTGTAATATACATGCATACATATGTTGTGCATCTACATTGCAACATTTATAGCATTGATTGTAGACTCTTTACATGGAATTTTTTGATGATATTTTCAGGTAGTCTGTTATCATCCTTTGTGTGTGTGGGTCTGTAATACACACACACATATGTTGTGCATGTACATAGTATCACATGTAGCAGTGATTATAGACTTTATAGGGAATCCCTTGATGAGATTTTGAGATTGTCATCATGCTTTGCAGGATAAATTGTGTGGAAAACATTGCTCTTTGCTATAATGTTTTAAACTGGGTTTAAACGTGGATGAAGAGGTGATTCATCATGCCTCCTTTAAGGACTTGCCTTTATTCGTGCAATGGAATTTTGTGGTGCCTGAGGGAGTGATAAAAAATTAGGTTATAGATACGTAAATGCATAAGAATTGTGCTGTGTGTATTTATATTCCTTTTTTCTTAATATCCTTCTCATGTAGATTGTGATGATGTGATGGCTTTTCCAACTAACCATACATCTGACTTGGCCAAGGAATTTCTTGACCAGTTTCTTTGTAGAGGTGGTAATGATAGAATAACAAAAACAACAAATCTTTATCTCACTAAATGGGGTCGGCAACATGAATGCTTTTTCTCCATTGAGTCTTATTGAGTGTCATATTTTCATTTAATTCTAATAAATTAAGATAATTTTTTATACAATATGCCCGTCTTTTTAGGTCTATCTCTGCCTTTCCTAACATAAGTTGAATCTAAAACATCTACTCTCCTAATCGGATCATTAGATGGTCGACGTTTAATGTGATCAAACCATCTAAGAAGACTCTCTAATTTTGTCTACCACTGGAGCTACTCCAACCCTATCACGGATATATTCATTTCACATTATGTCTCTAGGTGTAAAGCCACTTATCCACCCAAGCATTCTCATCTCGTCAACACTTTTCCAAAAGTGGAGGGTTGCGTTAGATAATCGACATCCAACGTAAAATTTGTCGAACAATAATGACATGAATGAATTCTTTTTGGTAATGACAATGATTGTAATTTTTTCTACTGTCATCTCTCTCACTCTCTCCCCCCTCCCTCCACGCACATTTTCTTCATAGATGTGGTAATGGATTTTCTTTGATTACCATTATAATTGCTTGGACCAAATCTCTATCCTTGTATTGCAACCTGCCCTAAGCGTTTGGATTTAATGCTGTGTTATATGTTTTTCTTCTATGTCAATTAAACTTGCATTAACAGTTAAATTTGTTTTAGGAGTTTTTTCTTAGGTGGTGTTTGGCTGCAACTTTGATTTAGATTAAGAAGGATTTATCAAATCTGATAAATCTGGATTTATTTTTGACAGCCGAGTTCGTGTGAAAAAATTCGATTCATCGGAGCGTTGGATTCAATGTTCTGTTTTTTGGTGTTTGGCATTATGTAAGCTAAATCCAAGGCTAAGTCCTTTTAATAATATGCTTCTACCAAAAACCGCCTTAGGCTCATTGGCTGCTCAAAACATGTTTTGAAATATTATAAAATGTGCTAGATTCCTCCTTCATTTTGTGGGTTGATGTTAGAAATTAACATTGATTTTGCACACTTATAAGTTCAGTTAAAAATCTTATTGCTTTAAACGCCCATGATGGGTAACCTAACCCTGGGTATTGTAAGGAATTTCTGATAGATTTATTTTCTGTTTGATGGAATTTTTTTGAGCTTTAAGGTCACCGCATTCTCTCTTTAATCTGTTAGCGTGGCCCAATTTTCTGCGACTTTTATGGCAATATTGGAAATTCAATGCTGTAGATGGATATAATGTTGGGCGATATTGTCAAGTAATTTCCGGATATTTGTTTAACTCATTATTGTAGATGTGTCTCTTGAGAATTTTATTTGCGGTCTTGACCAGAAACAGGATGAAACTGACAATAATGGAAATTTAAGGATCTGATTCAGTAGGGAGAGGTTATGGAATAGCAGTAGAAAGAGAGTATGCGAGGTGGGTGGACTTTGGAAGGGTTTTGGATTGAAAACAGCGAAGAGAACCACAAAAATATGGCTCTGATGAGGCATGGTTTCCATTAGAGATCCACCATATATTCTTGAACAAGTTATTGACAAATCACTTGCAAAAAGTGGCAGTACAACATTACTTTGGGTAGAAAAATCAGACAACGCAATCTCTAAATGCATGAACACAAACTAAGAGACTGTCTGGCAACGGATGTAGAGCAGGACTTAAGCTGGATTTAACCTAAATATTGCCAAATGGTCATTTTGGACAAAATAAAGCCACGGATTTCATAAATCTGGATTTCATTGATTTCAGCCTTAAATCCTGGATTTGCTAAATCCCTTGAATGTGTTAATTTAGTAAATCTTGGGCGGACACGCATGAAAAAGAAGACGTGAAGTTGCCCTCTTCAATGGTTTCAGGTAGGAGTGGAGTGGAAGGAGGAGAAAAATGGAAGTTTTGAGTCTTTATAAGTGGCGACCCCTTTGTTGCATTCTAAGCGGAAAAATATTACATTAGGACTCCTAACGTAGAGCTATGTTCGGATTGGAAGATCCGGCTGTGTTACGGGAATATTCCATTTGCATTATTTGTAAAAAGGATGTGTTATTCGAGTATTATATGGTGTTATTTGATTATTTGCGGTGTTTTTGGAATATTCCATAATGTTACTTGATTTGGGGTTGAAGTGTTACAGGCCTTCCAGCGGGTTTAAGCCCATCTCACTTCCCACATCCATGCGCTGTATTGTCCTACTACAAGCGGCAAATATCCGGCTTCTCTCACTTACTCGGAGATCAAGCCGGGTGAGGAAAATTGTTGGTAGCGGAAACTAGGGTTATAGGGATCGAGGCTTGGTGGCCCTTACACGAAGGAGAAGCCTATTCTGCTGTCGCTTTTCATGACAATTTGCAGAAGCTTTTGAGCAACTTCAAGGGTATCTCTTTTCCTGTAATGGCAAGAATTTCTGTCACGATCCCTTGTGTTGAACGAGTTTAGGTTCGACGTTTTAATTGGTGATGCTACTGTTTTTTTCCTCCATCCCCTTTCGCTGTATTGGCGAGGCATCAAAGATGGCCTGTAAAGACAACCAGTGCAGCCAAAATGATTTTAGCTTTCCAGGGTTTGGTGAGATGTTGCAGCGGCAGCTTGTCGTCTACTTTATGTTGGATGCTTTAGCTATCATTTAAATAGGATCATATCAAGGGTTTGAAAACATTTTATAGCAGGATTTAATAAATCCTGTTACTCCCTCGAAACCCTGGCTTCGCTCCCATACCCCAGTCTGGGTTTGCCCAAATCCATCTCTTATGCTCACCCTTATCGTGCTCGAAACATCACAATACTGTCGCGACTAGAGATAATGAAGGCAATGACGGGATGGCACCATGCCATTATCTTTGATACTCTCATCTTTCTCCTCTTTCCGCTCTGCTACTACTCGAAACCATTGAGGAAGTTAACTCTCATCTTTCTCAAAGGCAAAATGGATTAGAAATGGGGTTTGAGATTTTTTAGGATCTTTTCTTTTTTGTTGCTTAAATGCCCCTTGACCTCAATTTTCGTGAGGTCTAGTTTTTCTCGTAGGAGTTAGGATCTAGCCTTAGGGGTTTACCTCATTTTTCGTGAGGTCTAGTATTTCTCGTAGGAGTTAGGATCTAGCCTTAGGGGTCTTTCCAATACGCGCGGTGTGCTCGTCCGGCACACCACACCTATTGGAGGTCCATTTGTTGACCTCATATTTTCGTGAGGTCTAGTATTTCTTTAGGAGTTAGGATCTAGCCTTAGGGGTCTTCCTGCGACTATCTTAGAACATTGGAAGTGGTGCCCACCTCGAGGATCTAGCCTTAGGGGTCTTCCTGCGACTATCTTAGAGCCTTAGAAGTGGTGCCCGCCTCGTTTTAGCTCGACCTGTTTTCGTCCTCTTTTGGAGTTTCGCGTGTGTGGTATCGACTTCTAGCGCTTAGGAGGATGAAACCGACATGAGGAAACCCAAAATAGATTCTTATAGGACCTTTCCGA
>JXCR01107131.1:0-60116 GCA_002079205.1 Phalaenopsis hybrid cultivar | reverse complement strand
AATGCAAGGTTGAAATTATATATATATATATATATATATATATATATTTATCCTAGTGGATGTTGGAATTAGTTTCAAAGTTGGATGACATGTTGGCTCTAAAGATTCATGCATACTTATATATTTCCTGCTATTGGTTCCTATTTGAAATATATGTTGGCACAATACTTTGAAATATAAGGCTTCAAGGGGAAATCTTTTTTTAGTTGTTTTGACCCATTTGTTGGGGTACGGTTTTAGCTCTTTGGAGTTGGATTCTTGTTGGAAATATTTTGTTTATCTGTTTTCCTCATTTGGATAGGTTCGGTTTTTAGCTTAGTTTTGGATTGAATGCCAGCTGGAAAGTTTTGTCCTGTTTTGCCTTTCTTGTGGGCTCGGTTTGGCCTGAGGATTGAGTTCAGTTTGTCCCTATGTTAGGCCTGATTTTCCCATGTGAAGGGCTTGGTTTTGGCTCTGTTAGGTGGGAATTATAGATGAAAATGTTCTATGTTTTTGGCCCATTTGGTGGGCTCAGTTTGACTTCTTCTGGGCTGGATTTAACTGAAAGTTTTATATTATTTTTGACCCATTTGGTAGGCTTGATTTGGTCCAAGAATTGGGCCCGGTTTTGCATAAGATTGGCTTGATATGCTCCTTCTGTTGAGCCCTATTTATCTGTTATAATTTTCTCTCTGTTGCCTTTTGTGCTAAACTTGGTTTACCTCCTTGTGTTGGGCTCGGTTTTACCTCTGTTCTGAACTTGGTTTGTCCCTTGTGTTGGGCTCAGTTTGCCTCTTTGGTGGGCTTGGTTTGACTTCTTTTGGTATTGTGCTTTGGCTGAAATCTCTTGTTGTTTTAGCCCTTTGCTGGGCTTGGTTTGGTCGGAAGCTTTTCATATAATGTTCCTTCTGAGATTTTGATCGGTAATCAAGTTTGTCATCCCAAAATTCATGATTTTAATATCTACTTCTATATGAGAATGTTTGATATAAACAGATCAATTCACTATCATGTCCTGCTCAATAAATGGTTTTAATCTAGATAGTTTATGTGAGTTTGTACATTCACTCTCTTATGTAGATCAAAGGAGTACAATGGTAATGTTTGTGGTGGCTTTCCCTTTGATGTGAAGCCGGTTTAGTGGTTTTGGTCTGCTGCCCTTACCCGTGAGCATCTTAGCTGGGTTTCCTTTTGTCCTGTTTGGCTGTTTCTCGCTTTCCCCTTTGCTGTGAAGTTGGTTTGGTGGTTTTAGGCGGCCACCCTTACCCACAAGCATTCCAACTGGTTTTCTTTTGTCCTGTTTGGTTGTTCCCTGCTTCCCCTTGTTGTGAAGCTGGTTTGGTGGTGTTGGCTGCTGCCTTTGACCGTGAGCTTGTTTTTTGGGGTTGGGTTATTCTCTTTCTTGTCCCTACCCGTGGGCTTATTTTGGGACTTGACCGTCCCTCTCTGTTGTCCCTGGCCTTGGGCACTTATTTGGTTTTATTTGGATGATTTCTTGCTCATATGATAGGGAAAGCTTTTGGTTGGAGTTGGAGTTGAATGGCTTTAGTGTCTTCGAGATTTTGGGAATTTCAAAACTTTTCGTTAATGGATTTGCTTGATTTGTGAAATTTGAAGGCTTGTACAACTTTATGTTGGAAAACATGAGATGATATAGATCGGATTTAGAAAGAATTTAACTTGTCAAATTGTCATTCATAAAAGAGTTTTGGAAGTTTGATATTAAAATTTGTATAACATAAATGTCACATTTGGGTTCAGGCTTGGGTGAGTGAGTACATATAGGTGGTGGAGCCGTGGGTACAATTGTCACGTTAGTTTTGGGCTCGTTTCGACCTGTTCAAAACAAAATGTGGAAAGGATACCCTTCTTGGGTTGATCCAATTATAAAATTTGAGAAAATGATATCTTCTAGATTGATTCAAGGATCTCGTGCTCTCTTTTTCAGATATTTTCGTCACAGTTTTGAGGGTTGCTCCACCCTTCTTTTTCTCTATATTTTTGGTAAATCAATTCCTCCTCTCTCTCGTCCCCATTTTTATTCTTTTTTTCCTTGCTTCTTGGTTTGATTTTCAGTGCTTATGTCCGACACATAAGTGCTCATATATAGCATTTTGCTATATATGAAATCATCAAGCAATGTTGCAAGTAGGTCGGTTTTGTTTTGGGGCTTAGAGCGATGATGACAAAGGCACACCGGTGGTAGAGCAGAATGATATTCTATCCTACAACATCAGAACCCAATCCTGGGACCTGATGAACTGTAGGATGATAGTATCATTCACCGACATAAGACTAGTGGGAGACTCGTACCTTCTTAGGTTGTTGGTGGTCCTACGCCCGATGACATAATTGACTCGTTGACAACTATACTTTTCAAAACTGATAAGAACAAACATGATAAGAACAAATACAATATTTATAAAAAATATTTTCATTACAAAATTGATACAGTTTCCTTTTTGTATGCCTGAAATCTACGTGCATGCTAAAATATAAATTTTAAAATGTGTTACAACTTGGTTGTCCACTTGTTGATTATCGATACTGGGCTAAAGAGTATCCTCCTGAGTTATGTTTAGTACGACACCCTTCTAGTTGAGTGGCAGACTCTATACATCTGGGTGACCGATAGTAGCCTTCGACGTCCATCGAGTACAAATATATTATATTTGAGCCTAGCCCCGACCCGAGTGCTAGGGTTCACTCTTTTCGAATTTTTCGTATGTTTTATTGGAATTTTTTAGGCGAAGCACTCGGGTTCCCTTTTCTGGGATCTTCCCGAGATTTTGATAATTTTCTTGGAATTGTCATTTGTGGATTTTCTCGAGCTTTCCGTCGTGGATCATTTGTCAATTTTTTCGAGTTTTCCGTCGTGGGTCATTTGTCAATTTTCTCGAGTTTTTCAGGCAATGTTTCTTTTGTTCATACAGTGCATACTAGCTCGCTTAAAGGAGCAGCAGACCTCCTAGATATACATGTTTGATTTACATTACAACATTTTACTTCGCAACATACTGTACTGTTCTTCTTTTTTACTATACATTCTATTGTTCTTCTCTTGTTTTACTGCATGCTTTATTATTATATTATACACTATACCTTAGTGTAGAAAAACACAATGATTACATGTACCCATTAAAACTAATATCAAACCCGAAGGTGCTACGATGAGGAACTTGCAGCGAACACCGTGGGCGGCACAGCGAGGACACTCAGAAGAGCAACTTCAAAACAAATTCACATCACTAGTCACTTTCCTTAGTTTAAATAACAACTCATAGGATTTCGAGATGGTTTGACTAGCGCAGCGTAAACCCTCACATATCACCTTTAGGCTTTTGCACAACCCTGTTGTGCAATTATAAGTCCTAACACTTTAGGATTCTGAGGTTACTGCACGGTATGGTGCAAATCCTACTAATTTTTTAGGCCATTTGCACGATCGAATATCATGCGAATAATAGTCCTAAATTTTAAACAAATTGCAGGATTAAACATTGAGCAACATCATTTCAAAGACATAAATCCAAACAATAGGATGGTTGAGAAATCACCCGGGTTCTCTCTGGATCTGCTATATCCCCTACCCTTCATTCCTTTGGATTCCTTAAAATAACTGTTCCTATTTGAGCCACTCCCGTTTGATTTTCCCATGTCCAATCTTAGAAACCTAAACTTTGAAATATGTAAGGTAAAATCACTTATTTTAATCGAGAGTTTTCTTAAGTGACCCCGGTCATTTAAGATGTAATTAACTATATAGGTTTTGCCTCTGTAGGGAACTTGAAACCCAAGTAAAATAAATTCTATCTAATCCTTATATTAGGTAGGGAAACTTGTTGGCCTCATATAAAACATTTTGCAGACAAAATAAATGTCACAAATTCCTTAGTTTAGGTGATTGAGTGTACTACAAGTGATATTTTTATTCTTCGGGATAAGTGTATTACTTGTGGTATCGTGCTTAGTCATCCAAAATATCCAAAATGTGAGACTCGTTTGATCTCATCTATTTTTAAATTACAATATTATTTTCAAAAATCTTATTTACATCAAAACTATTTTTTCATATTTATAAAAAACATTCCTTTCTTTTCAAAATTAAAATAACGGCCTACACACTGCAATAATACCCTCAATAACACTGAAATGGTCGCAGCAAATTCACGCCAATAATACTGCAATAACACGCAAGTAACACTCTCATATTACCATTGTATCACTTCAATAACAATGAAATCCCCTGAAAAAAATGCACCAATAATACCACAAAAAAACTCTAATAAAACTACGTCACAACTTCAATAACATCGCAATAATACCTAGGTTGCGCTCCAATAATACCTCAATGCATATCAATAACATCGCAAAATCGCCGCACGTTAACAAGACCGTGATTCGACTCTAATAATACTGCAAAACAATGTCAATAGCACCACGGTCTGACGTCAATAACACCACAAAAAAAATCCAGCTAAGTTATTATCGATGCAATATTGTGGTGTTATTGCAGTGTTACTGCGTGTTATTGTTGCATTTTTGTTGGTTATTTTGGTGTTGTTGAGGTATTATTATGGTTTTATTGTGGTGTTATTTGAGTGGAATTGTGGTGGTTGTAGTGTTTTTGCAATTTTTTTTTATGTGGAGTTGTTAAGGTGTTATTGAGGTTTATTGTAGTGTTATTTGAGTGGTATTACGGTGGTTGTGGTGTTATTGCGGTTTTTTTTGTTTTATTGGAGATTGCAGATTTTTTGTGGGTTGGTGTTATTGCGGTATTTTTAGTGTAGTTATTGCGGTGTTATTGATGTTTATTATTATATTATTTGAGTGGTATGACGACGACTGTGATAGTATTTTCAAATGGTGTTTTTTAAGTATTATTGTTGTGTTATTACGATATTATTTCAGTATTATTATGGTGTTATTAATGTGTTATTTTAATTTTATATCAGTGGTATTACGACGGCTCCGTTGTGTTATTCTTGACTAGCGTTATTATGATGTTATTACGATTTTTTTGGTGTTATTGATCTATTATTGATGTTTTTTTTGTGAAGTTATTAAAGATTTTTGGTGTTATTGCAATTATTTGGTGTTATTGCGGCTTTTTGTGGAGTTATTGAGGTGTTGTTGAGGTTTATTGTGATGTTATTTAGTGATATTGCGGCGGTTGTAGTGTTATTGCCCTTTTTTTATGTAGTTATTGAGGTTATTGTGGGTTCTTTTTGTGGAGTTATTAACGTGTTATTGAGATTTATTGTGGTGTTATTTGAGTGTTATTGTGGCGGTTGAGGTGTTATTGCAGTTTTTTTTTGTAGAATTATTGAGGTTATTTGGTGTTATTGAGTTTTTTTGGAGTTATTGAACTGTTATTGAGGTTTATTGTAGTATTATTTGAGTGTTATTGCAATTTTTTTTGGAGTTATTGAGGTTGTTGGGTGTTATTGTTGTTATTTGGTGTTGTGATTTTTTTGTGGAGTTATTAATGTGTTATTAAGATTTATTGTGGTATTTTATAATGATATAACCCTACCCCATGACATGAGAAGAAAATAAATATTTATATTCAACGCTAAAATTTTTGTTTTGGAAGAAATGGGCTGGTCCGATCAGGTCGTATTAATATATAGTTTTTTTTTTTAAATTATTCACTGGGACTGGGGGTTCATGTGGCGAAATTTAGTTAAGAGTATGGAAGCACTCCTGTCCCCGGATGTAATATTTTTTCTCTCGGTTGAGCCCTAATCTCAATCACGTGAATTCGTCCCTTTTCTCTATTGCATGTTCACCACCAGTTCAGACTTTGGCATGACTTTATTACTGCTCCTCTTATTCCCTCACACGGAAATTCGCCTCCTCTGCAGAGTCACTGNTCAAATGGTGTTATTTCAGTATTATTGTTGTGTTATTACGATATTATTTCAGTATTATTATGGTATTATTAAAGTGTTATTTTGATTTTATATTAGTGGTATTACGACAACTCCGTTGTGTTATTCTCGACTAACATTATTATGATGTTATTACAATTTTTTGGTGTTATTGATGTATTATTGATGTTTTTTTTGTGAAGTTATTAAGGTTATTTGGTGTTATTGCAGTTATTTGGTGTTATTGCGGCTTTTTGTAGAGTTATTAAGGTGTTGTTGAGGATTATTGTGATGTTATTTAGTTATATTGCGGCGGTTGTAGTGTTATTGCCCTTTTTTTGTGGGGTTATTGTGGTTATTTGGTGTTATTGCAGTTTTTTTGTGGAGTTATTAAAGTGTTATTGAGGTTTATTGTGGTGTTATTTGAGTGTTATTGTGGTGGTTGAGGTGTTATTGCAGTTTTTTTGGTATAATTATTGAGGTTATTTAGTGTTATTGTAGTCTTTTTTGTGGAGTTATTGAATTGCTACTAAGGTTTATTGTGGTATTATTTGAGTGTTATTGTGGCGGCTGTGGTTTTATTGCAATTTTTTTAGAGTTATTGAGATTATTCAGTGTTATTGTTGTTATTTGGTGTCGTTGTGGCTTTTTTGTATAGTTATTGATGTGTTATTAAAGTTTATTGTGGTATTTTATAATGATATAACCCTACCTGATGACATGAGAAGAAAATAAATATTTATATTTAGACGCGGAAGTTTTTGTTTTCGAAGAAATGGGCTGGGTTCGACCAGACCATATTAATTTATAGAGCTTTTTTTTTTATTTATTCACTTGGACTGGGGGTTCCATGTGGCGAAATTTAGTTAGAGTACGGAAGCATTTCTGTCCCCGGATGTAATATTTTTCTCTCTTGAGCCCTAATCTCAATCACGTGAATTCGTCCCTTTCCTCTATTGCACCAGTTCTGACTTTGGCATGAACGCAGAACTGCTCCTCTTATTCCCTCACACGGAAATTCGCCTNTGCGGTGTTATTGATGTTTATTGTTGTATTATTTGAGTGGTATTGCGACGACTGTGGTAGTATTTTCAAATGATGTTATTTCAGTATTATTGTTGTGTTATTACGATATTATTTCAGTATTATTATGGTATTATTAAGGTGTTATTTTGATTTTATATTAGTGGTATTACGACGACTCTGTTGTGTTATTCTCGACTAACGTTATTATGATGTTATTACAATTTTTTTGGTGTTATTGATGTATTATTGATGTTTTTTTTTGTGAAGTTATTAAGGTTATTTGGTGTTATTGCGGCTTTTTATTGAGTTATTAAGGTGTTGTTGAGGATTATTGTGATGTTATTTAGTTATATTGCGACGGTTGTAGTGTTATTGCCCTTTTTTTGTGGGGTTGTTGTGGTTATTTGGTGTTATTGCAGTTTTTTTGTGGAGTTATTAAATTGTTATCGAGGTTTATTGTGGTGTTATTTGAGTGTTATTGTGGTGGTTGAGGTGTTATTGCAGTTTTTTTGGTATAATTATTGAGGTTATTTGGTGTTATTGTAGTCTTTTTTGTGGAGTTATTGAATTGTTACTGAGGTTTATTGTGGTATTATTTGAGTGTTATTGTGGCGGCTGTGGTTTTATTGCAATTTTTTTTAGAGTTATTGAGATTATTCAGTGTTATTGTTGTTATTTGGTGTTGTTGTGGCTTTTTTGTAGAGTTATTGATGTGTTATTAAAGTTTATTGTGGTATTTTATAATGATATAACCCTACCTGATGACATGAGAAGAAAATAGATATTTATATTTAGACGCGGAAGTTTTTGTTTTTGAAGAAATGGGCTGGGTTCGATTAGGCCATATTAATTTATAGAGCTTTTTTTTTTATTTATTCACTTGGACTGGGGGTTCCATGTGGTGAAATTTAGTTAGAGTACGGAAGCATTTTTGTCCCCGGATGTAATATTTTTCTCTCTTGAGCCCTAATCTCAATCACGTGAATTTGTCCCTTTTCTCTATTACACCAGTTCTGACTTTGGCATGAACGCAGAATTGCTCCTCTTATTCCCTCACACAGAAATTCGCCTCCTTCTCTGCAGAGTCACTCGCCTTCTTCCTTTGCACGGAATACCCCATCCTCTTTGCCGTCACAAGTCAGGAGAGCTGCTCGGCGCCTCCTTTGCTTGACACCAATGCTGCCTCTTTCTCCCACGTCATCTTCCTTTCCTTCACACACTGCACAATTCTTAGTTAAGTAGTTTCTTACCTCTACCGGCCCCTCCTACGCGTCGATATATACGCAAAAGTATCTCTTTGGCTTTCCGACCCTATTGCTTCACTNAAGTAGTTTCTTACCTCTACCGGCCCCTCCTACGCGTCGATATATACACAAAAGTATCTCTTTGGCTTTCCGACCCTATTGCTTCACTTCCCCCTCTTCGGCTTTTCGACCGTTCAATTCCTCTCTTCTTCTCCTTCAGTTTTCTCGTTTCCTCTGCCGCAGTTAATAAAAATGGGACATTACACTGTGGTCTTAAAATGACAATTAGTTAATAAGACAAGAAAACTCTTTTTTTTTTCTTTCTTTTCTTTTATGAGAGAGGGAGAGAGAGAGAGGTGAGGAGAATGGGAGGATGAGACTCAGATAGTAGTGGGGTTCACTTAGGATTTAAGCTGATTCTTCCTAAAATGATATNCTTCCCCCTCTTCGGCTTTCCGACCGTTCAATTCCTCTCTTCTTCTCCTTCAGTTTTCTCGTTTCCTCTGCCACAGTTAATAAAAATGGGACATTACACTGTGGTCTTAAAATGACAATTAGTTATAAGACAAGAAAACTCTTTTTTTTTTTCTTTCTTTTCTTTTATGAGAGAGGGAGAGAGAGAGAGGTGAGGAGAATGGGAGGATGAGACTCAGATTGTAGTGGGGTTCACTTAGGATTTAAGGTGATTCTTCCTAAAATGATATTTTTTAGACATTATAATTTATATAAAGGAAAATTTTACAAGCAATTTCTTCTTAAAATCAACTCCTTGGTGCTCCCTAAGACGGTGAAAATGGAATATAATCAAAGCAAATATTAATGTAAGACCTACTGGAATCCCTTGAGTACACTTGTTTCACAAACCTTTGTGCTAAAAGTTTAGTTAAAGGCTCTTCCTTACTACTATTTGTCCCTTTTATCGAAGTGTGGAGTTTAAATTCTCTCAATTATTTTGGATAAAATTTAAAATTTATTTTCAAGATGGTAACTACCAAGTCTAACTTGTTTTTATATTAGGGGGCATTTACATACTTAACGCACAATTCTTATGTATTCACATATCTAACACCTAAACTTTCATATTTACATCTATTATACTCAAATCTTCAACATCACATAAAAAATATCACTTATACCAACTTTTTAGCAGTCAGATTCATCCTTTTATGCATAGGTTTATAACACCAAGGTGTTATAAATGTAAATATGAAACTTTTGGTGTTAGATAAGTAAATACATAAGAATTGTTGGGTAGTATGTTAATTTTCCATATATATGATTGCCCAACATTGTTGGCTAACTCATGATCCATTCACACTTAATTTTTTGTGGCAGTATCTAACTCATACTCTATTTTAACTTCATTTGGCAACTATGTAAGGGGAAGAAACCAATGATGGCATGTATCTAACATTTCATAACCTGCTCACTTTTTTAATCATTCAAAATAAGCAATATATAAGAAATCAATAATTTGAAGAGCAACATGTAGGTTCCAAGACTGCAATTAAAAGCTCTCTTAATTCTTAGAAAATTTACATCCATAGCACACAATTCTTATGTATTTACGCATCTCACAGCTAAACTTTCATATTTAAATATATAGCACTTTGTTGTTTAAACTTATGAATGAAAAGGTGTATTTAACTTTTAAAAAGTGGTAACAATGCTATTTTTCATGTTATATTAAAGATTTGAGTGCTATTTGTGTAAATATAAAAATTTAGGTGTGTGATATGTAAATACTTGGTTCTTTTATGTTTCCCGAGAGGAGGGGACTGCCAATATTTATGAAAGAGGAGGGAGGTTTGGCGGTTAGGGAGGGAGAATGGAATTTGGGTTGGCCTGGCTGTAATGATACACATAATTCCACATCAAAAATAAAATATATAATAAAGGCCCTCGAAATAAAATTCTAATGACCGCGAAGGTGATGATGATGGTTAAGTGCATGTTTGAAAGTTAGGATCAATCATGGGACATAAATGTATAGCTTTTTTTATTTCGATAAACATGTTTGTTTGCCTGATATTGACAAATTTTTTTTTGGGGCATTTACATCCATACCACCCAAATCCTTTGTATTTACATATCTAACACTAAACTTTACTTTTTTACATTTATACCATACTAATCTTTCACACAAAAAATACCAGTATGTTAACTTTTAATATAGGTCAGTGGCAAGCATACATGCAAAGATGGAAGTTTGGCTGTTAGATATGTAAATACATAGAAATTGAGTGGTCTGTATGTGAATTTCCCTTTATCTTTTAAATAGGCCTGAAGTTTCATGGTTTGAGAGGGACTCTGAGTCTACTTTTGTGAACCTAAGTTCTTTGCCGGCTCTGCTCAACTCATCTTGTCTCCACAGGCTTTCATGTTTATCTGATATCCACAAGCAGATAAATTCCACAAATGTATGCTTCTTTTAAATCTTCTATTTTAGTATTCAATTGTTAGCACACTTTTTATTGATGATATTTGCTTTTTTTTAATCCATGGAACATGAAAGTGTGGCGATAACATAAAAATTTTTGGAAGATTTAGATGTATACCTTTCAATTTCAATGTATTTACATATCTAACACCTAAACTTCAATTTTTACATATATGCCGCCTTTCCTAAGCATGAAAAAGTGTATTTCACTTTTTAAAAGTTACAATTGGTATTTCTGATGTGATATGAAAGATTTGTATGGTATACTTGTAAAAGTTAAAAGCTTAGGTGTCAGATATGTAAATGCATCTGAATTGGGTGGCATTTATTTAAATGCCCCGAAGTTTTGTATTCCTTAATACAATTTTGGCTTATATTCCAATCATGAAATTTGCATGTTCAGTCCATATCATATTTTCTTCATATGCTTTCAGTTAGTGCTGCATGCTATAATTGGCTGAAGCAAAAAAGCTCATCTTCTCGTTAGGAGGAAACCATTCTTCTCGATATGAGAAGAATAACATGAGCTATGATATAATTATATATATATAAATTGCTTCATTACTTGCAATTTCATAGTGTTCAATTTCATTCTTTTATACAATAAAAATNATTTACTAAGGAACATACATACCGCCCAAATCACATGTATTTACATATCTAACACCTAAACTTCACTTTTTTACATTTATACCCCTTAAATCTTTCTTATATCGTATAAAAAATATAACCATTTTAGCTTTTAAAAATTAAAATAAACTTTTTCATACATAGGTAAGGTGGCTTGTATGTAAAAATTGCAGCTTTAGATGCTATATATGTAAATACATAAGAATTGAGTGGCATGCATGCAAAACTAGGCCACGAAACTTTGCAAATTATTGCTCCTTATTCATTGCCTTTTAAATTTCTTTTTTTTTAATGCATCAGGATGAGCAGGCCATGTACCTTTACACCATGGAGAATGAGAGATTCACGATTGCAATTGTTCATTCTGGCCAAAAACAAAGCAGAAATTACATTTCCAGCAGCAAGGAGGATTGTCCTGTTTGGGAAATTACAAGAGCACACAAATGTGATTGAGCCATTCCAAAATCAAGGCGGGTAAATTTATATGCATACCACACAATGCTTATATTTTTACATCTCTAACAGCTGATATTTGCATTTATAATACTTTGTTGGCATCAACCAATATATGNCCCAAAAGGTGGGGACTGCCGATATTTATGAAAGAGGAGGGAGATTTGGCGGTTAGGGAGGGAGAATGGAAATTGGGTTGGCTTGGCTCTAATGATAATACATAATTCCACATCCAAAATAAAATATATAATAAAGGCCCTCGAAATAAAATTATAATGACTGCGAAGGTGATGATGATGGTTAAGTGCATGTTTGAAAGTTAGGATCAATCATGGGACATAAATTTATAGCTTTTGTTTTTTTTCGATAAACATGTTTGTTTGCCTTATATTGACAAATTTTTTTTGGGGGCATTTACATCCATACCACCCAATTCCTTTGTATTTATATATCTAACACATAAACTTTACTTTTTACATTTATACCACCCAAATCTTTCACACAAAAAATACCACTATGTTCTTTTAAAATTGGTCAAGTGGAAAGCATACTNAATTATTTTGGATAAAATTTAAAATTTATTTTCAAGATGGTAACTACCAAGTCTAACTTGTTTTTATATTAGGGGGCATTTACATACTTAACGCACAATTCTTATGTATTCACATATCTAACACCTAAACTTTCATATTTACATCTATTATACTCAAATCTTCAACATCACATAAAAAATATCACTTATACCAACTTTTTAGCAGTCAGATTCATCCNTAACGCACAATTCTTATGTATTCACATATCTAACACCTAAACTTTCATATTTACATCTATTATACTCAAATCATCAACATCACATAAAAAATATCACTTTTACCAACTTTTTAGTAGTCAGATTCATCTTTTTATGCATAGGTTTATAACACCAAGGTGTTATAAATGTAAATATGAAACTTTTGGTGTTAGATAAGTAAATACATAAGAATTGTTGGGTAGTATGTTAATTTTCCATATATATGATTGCCCAACATTGTTGGCTAACTCATGATCCATTCACACTTAATTTTTTGTGGCAGTATCTAACTCATACTCTATTTTAACTTCATTTGGCAACTATGTAAGGGGAAGAAACCAATGATGGCATGTATCTAACATTTCATAACCTGCTCACTTTTTTAATCATTCAAAATAAGCAATATATAAGAAATCAATAATTTGAAGAGCAACATGTAGGTTCCAAGACTGCAATTAAAAGCTCTCTTAATTCTTAGAAAATTTACATCCATAGCACACAATTCTTATGTATTTACGCATCTCACAGCTAAACTTTCATATTTAAATATATAGCACTTTGTTGTTTAAACTTATGAATGAAAAGGTGTATTTAACTTTTAAAAAGTGGTAACAATGCTATTTTTCATGTTATATTAAAGATTTGAGTGCTATTTATGTAAATATAAAAATTTAGGTGTGTGATATGTAAATACTTGGTTCTTTTATGTTTCCCGAGAGGAGGGGACTGCCAATATTTATGAAAGAGGAGGGAGGTTTGGCGGTTAGGGAGGGAGAATGGAATTTGGGTTGGCCTGGCTGTAATGATACACATAATTCCACATCAAAAATAAAATATATAATAAAGGCCCTCGAAATAAAATTCTAATGACCGCGAAGGTGATGATGATGGTTAAGTGCATGTTTGAAAGTTAGGATCAATCATGGGACATAAATGTATAGCTTTTTTTATTTCGATAAACATGTTTGTTTGCCTGATATTGACAAATTTTTTTTTGGGGCATTTACATCCATACCACCCAAATCCTTTGTATTTACATATCTAACACTAAACTTTACTTTTTTACATTTATACCATACTAATCTTTCACACAAAAAATACCAGTATGTTAACTTTTAATATAGGTCAGTGGCAAGCATACATGCAAAGATGGAAGTTTGGCTGTTAGATATGTAAATACATAGAAATTGAGTGGTCTGTATGTGAATTTCCCTTTATCTTTTAAATAGGCCTGAAGTTTCATGGTTTGAGAGGGACTCTGAGTCTACTTTTGTGAACCTAAGTTCTTTGCCGGCTCTGCTCAACTCATCTTGTCTCCACAGGCTTTCATGTTTATCTGATATCCACAAGCAGATAAATTCCACAAATGTATGCTTCTTTTAAATCTTCTATTTTAGTATTCAATTGTTAGCACACTTTTTATTGATGATATTTGCTTTTTTTTAATCCATGGAACATGAAAGTGTGGCGATAACATAAAAATTTTTGGAAGATTTAGATGTATACCTTTCAATTTCAATGTATTTACATATCTAACACCTAAACTTCAATTTTTACATATATGCCGCCTTTCCTAAGCATGAAAAAGTGTATTTCACTTTTTAAAAGTTACAATTGGTATTTCTGATGTGATATGAAAGATTTGTATGGTATACTTGTAAAAGTTAAAAGCTTAGGTGTCAGATATGTAAATGCATCTGAATTGGGTGGCATTTATGTAAATGCCCCGAAGTTTTGTATTCCTTAATACAATTTTGGCTTATATTCCAATCATGAAATTTGCATGTTCAGTCCATATCATATTTTCTTCACATGCTTTCAGTTAGTGCTGCATGCTATAATGGCTGAAGCAAAAAAGCTCATCTTCTCGTTAGGAGGAAACCATTCTTCTCAATATGAGAAGAATAACATGAGCTATGATATGATTATATATATATATATATATTGCTTCATTACTTGCAATTTCATGGTGTTCAATTTCATTCTTTTATACAATAAAAAGGTGAAATAAATTTTGGGGCATTTACATACATACCGCCGAATTGTTATTTATTTACATATCGAACAATTAGCTTTTTTACATCTGCCNTTTATTTACATATCGAACAATTAAATTTTGCTTTTTACATCTACACCAACCAAATCTTTCATATCACTTCAAGAGCACCTCTTTTTTAACTTTTAGAAAGTGGAATACACCTTTTAATTCATAGGAAAAATGGTATACATGTAAAAATGAAGTGTGGGTGTTAGATATGTAAATACATAGGAATTGAGTGGCATGTATGCAAATCTTCCTCAAATATTAGCATGAAACCATTCTTCTCAGTATGAAAAGAATAACATGAACTATGATATGCTTATATTTTTTGCTTCACTACTCGTAATTTCCTGGTGTTCAACTTCACTCCTTTATACAAGGCAGGTGAACTAAATTTAGGGGCATTTACATACATACCAACCAATTCCTATGTATTTACATATCCAACGCCTACATTTTGCTTTTTACATTTATACCACCCAAATCTTTCATATCACATAAAAAATATCACTTTTTTAACTTTTAAGATGTGAAATAATCCGTTTAATGCATAGGAAAAGTGGTATATATATATATTAGTTATATAAATACATAGGAATTGAGTTGTATATATGTAAATTTCCCATTTAATTCTTGTTATGAAACATGTTAGGCTTCATGAACTTGTTTAGAGCTTATTATCATTCGTTGTTGGCAGATATGTCGCGTTCATCTCACCTCAATCGAACTCCATCGAATATGCTCAGTAATTTCCCATGCTGTGTGTGGTCATCCTGTTCTTGAGACATGCGATCGAAAAGTTCAGTGTAGCTTTTGCCATTGTGGCTGTGAGAATGAGCTTATTCGCTGCTTCCACTTAGAAATGTTCGTTGCGGACGAAACTTCGAGTGTTTTTACATGGAGCACGGGCCAGACTGCTTCGGAACTTCTGCAGGTTTCTCCTGATGAGTTTTATGAACTTCCAGAGGTATAATTTTTAAGGAGCATATTTACATACATACTACCCAATTCTTTTCTATTTACATACCTACACCTAAACTTCAATTTTTTGCATTTATAATACTCAAATCTTTCGTGTCACATAAAAAATATCACGATTTTAACTTTTAAGGTGTGAAATACACCTTTTGATGCATAGGTAAGGCCACCTATGTGCAAAAAATTGAAGTTTAGTGGTTAGATATGTAAATATATACTAATCAAGAGGTATGTATGTGCNATTCTTTTCTATTTACATACCTACACCTAAACTTCAATTTTTTGCATTTATAATACTCAAATCTTTCGTGTCGCATTAAAAAATATCATAATTTTAACTTTTAAGATGCGAAATACACCTTTTGATGCATAGGTAAGGCCACGTATGTGCAAAAAATTGAAGTTTAGTGGTTAGCTATGTAAATATATACTAATCAAGAGGCATGTATGTGAATGTTCCTAATTTTTCTTATTTGTATATTGAGGAGCTCTTAAAATTGAACCTCCATTTACTAAGGAACATACATACAGCCCAATTCACATGTATTTACATATCTAACACCTAAACTTCACTTTTTTACATCTTAAATCTTTCTTATTTCATATAAAAAATATAACCATTTTAGCTTTTAAAAATTAAAATAAACTTTTTCATACATAGGCAAGGTGGCTTGTATGTAAAAATTGCAGCTTTAGATGCTATACATGTAAATACATAAGAATTGAGTGGTATGTATGTAAAACTAGGCCACGAAACTTTGCAAATTATTGCTCCTTATTCATTGCCTTTTAACTCTCTTTTTTCTAATGANAAAATTGCAGCTTTAGATGCTATACATGTAAATACATAAGAATTGAGTGGTATGTATGTAAAACTAGGCCACAAAACTTTGCAAATTATTGCTCCTTATTCATTGCCTTTTAAATTTCTATTTTTTTTTTAATGCATCAGGATGAGCAGGCCATGTACCTTTACACCATGGAGAATGAGAGATTCACGATTGCAATTGTTCATTCTGGCCAAAAACAAAGCAGAAATCACATTGCCAGCAGCAAGGAGGATTGTCCTGCTTGGGAAATTACAAGAGCACAGAAATGTGATTGAGGCATTCCAGAATATTGGCTGGGACATTTATTTACATACCACACAATGCTTATATTTTTGCATATCTAACAGCTGATAATTTACATTTATAATACTTTGTTGGCATCAAACAATATATGAAAAGCTGTGTTTCACTTTTATAAAATTGGTAATAGTGGCATTTTTGATGCGATGTTTAATATTTGAGTGTTATGTATGTAAACATGAAAGTTTAGGTGTTAGATATGTAAATATAAAGAAAATTGTGGGTATGTATGTAAATGCATCAATTTGGATCTCAGGTTAGCTGGTATTTGCTTGTGAGCTATAATAAATACACTATTATAGCTCTTTCATTTGGTTGCAAGTGGCATTCAAGAAGCTTTGTGTGGGTTTTATGGGGTGAAATTCTTGCATCTCTTCATCTCTCCCTCATTTTTGAGTTTGAAATTACTAAGACGGAAACTGAAGATCAGATTGAGAAAGTCTATTTAGGAGTTTCATTTCTTAACGTAAAATATTATCCAGTGCACAAAAAGTTAGTGTATTTAAAAATTTATATTTTACAATAGATTGTTCATATTTAAGCATTAGAAAACAAATTAAATTGCAATAACTATTAGCTCGTGTGTGTCAGTACGCCTGTACACATAGTCTTTAGGGTCTATCTAATCTATAACACATTATCCTGTTAAACTATTATTAATTGTGGTTTGTTTGGTAAATATTTTTAAATTATAATAATTCTCATTATAAACAGTTTTTTGTAAAATTGTGATAATAGTAAAAGAGTAAAAAAAATAATTTTATTTTCTTTCATTTTTTAGGTTAAATTTTTTATAATTGAGTCGTCTATATAATCATTTCCAACACATAATAATGATAGATTTTTTTTTTTCATTTTTTCTTTTATTTCTATTTTTATTTCGTGCACGATTATAATGTGTTTTTCTATCAGTAGCATCCAAGGGTGACTCATAAGCATGTATATATCATTTTTTATTCATTTTTATCTAAAATTTAACAATTTAACATTTAAAATCAAACCTGTACATTTGCATTTAAAAAAAAATAGAAATAGTAAATAAGCAGAATTATTGTAAAATAAAATTCATTTAACCACCTCAAAAATATCATATAGTATCCTTTTTTTTTAGACCAATCTAGCATATAGTAACCGTTTAAATGTAACAAGTTTGCTAGCCTCATCCGCAATATACTTCCCCAATAAAGAGATATGAAACACATTATGTACCACGTACATGTGTGCTGATAGTGCAAGGTTGTATGCCACTTTCCCAATCTTTTTCCACGATTTCATACGGACTACCATATCGTGGACTCAACTTCTTAGAATTTCCAAATTGCTTAACATTTTTCATTGGATTGAACTTAAGAAAAACAAATTCCCACACTTCAAATTCTACTGATCGGTGCTTGGCATCATAATACTTTCTTTGTTTATCTTGGAGCGCTCTCAATCTGTCATGAATCATCCGGATTTTCTCAGTTGTTTCATCAACTGATCAACACTAATTAATTTTCTTGCACCAGTTTCTGCCCAACTAAGAGACGTCCTGCATTTTCTTCCATAAAGGGCTTCATAAGGAGCCATACCAATAATAGTCTGGAAACTGTTATTGTAGGCAACTTTTATCAAAAGTATGTGTATTTCCTAGTTTTCACCAAAATCAATAACACAAAGTTGAAGCAGACCATCAAATATTTAGATCTTTCTCTCTGATTGATCATCTAATTGAAGATGAAAAGCTGTACTGAATGTCAATTGAGTGCTCAAAGCCCCTTGAACTTTTCTTCACAGCCTGGATGATAATCTACCATCTCGAGCTGAAAGAATAGACTTCGAAACTCCATGCAATTGTACAATTTTATCAATATAGATTCATGCCAACTTGTTCACAAAATCTATTTGTCTGGTAGCCAAGCAAAGTGCATACTTGGTCAAATGATCAATAATAACCCATACAACATCACAACCCTGCCTTGATCTCGGTAGACCTGTTACAAAGTCCATAATAATGTCCTACCATTTACACTCTGGTATATGCAACGATTACAATTTTATCAATATAGATTCAGGCCAACTTGTTCACAAAATCTATTTGTCTGGTAGCCAAGCAATGTGCATACTTGGTCAAATGATCAATAATAACCCATACAACATCACAACCCTGCCTTGATCTCGGTAGACCTGTTACAAAGTCCATAATAATGTCCTACCATTTACACTCTGGTATATGCAACGATTGCAATAACCCATTAGGCTTCAGTTGTTCAGCTTTAGCCATATGATAAGTAGGGCACTTTGCTACAAACTCTGCCACACGACACTTCAACCCTGGCTAAGCTTCTCTACACATCTTATTACTTCCTGGATGTATCATAAATCCCGAATAATGTACCTCAAGGAAGATTTCTTTGTGTAAATCATTCACAATAGAAATACAAATTCTACCCTTGTACTTCAACAATTTTTCTTCATCGATCTTATATTTCTCCCTGCATTCACCTGGTCGAATATCTTTCAAAACTCTACATCATGTGGCAATGCATCTAATATTTTGTCCTTCAAAGTTGGTTGAATGAACATCTGATTCAAAAGAGCAAAACTTTCATCATTTGACATCACTACTGATGACTGTGAAAGATCCATATCTTTAATCAGCTCTTCTTGTTGTGTAATTATTCAGTTAATACTGTCATTTGCTTTCCTGCTTAGCGCATTTGCTACAACATTTTTTTCCCAGGATGATATTTAATATCCAAGTCATAATCTTTGATAAGCTCAAGCCATCTCCTTGCATCAAATTCAGCTCTTTCCAGTGAAAATACACTTCAAAATTTTGTGATATGTGAATACTTCACATATGATACCATACAAATAATACATTCATATCTTCAAAGCAAATAAAATTGCTGCAAATTCTAAATCATGTATTAGATAATTCTTCTCATGATTCTTAAATTGTCTAGAGGTATAAGCAATTACGTTCCCATGTTGCGTAGGACACACCCAATTCCCCTTCAAGATACATCATTACAGATTTGAAATCCTTCTGTTTCTGAGGGGATAGTCAATACTGGAGTGGTCATCAAATACATCTTCAACTTATGGAAAGCTTCCTCACAGCGATCTATCCATTCAAATTTCACAGCTGAGTTAATTTGGATAAAGGCGTTGAGATTTGAGAGAACCCCTCAACAAATCTTCTGTAATAACCTACCAGACCTAACAAACTCCAAACTTCCATATCATTGGTTGATCTGGGCCAATCAGCTATCGATTTAACCTTGTTCCGGTCCACTATGATGCCTTCACCGCTAATGATATGCCTAAAAAATGCTATGCTCATAAACCATAATTCACATTTTGACAACTTAACATACAATTTGTTCTCCTTCAATGTCTATAGAACAATGTGAAGATGATTACATGATGAATCTTATCATCGTTGATGAAGTTTATCAAAAATCTATCTAGAAATGGTTTAAGGATTTTGTTCTCATATCAGTTAAGAATGTGGGTGCATTTGACAACCTAAAAGACATTACAATAAACTCAAAATGCCCATATCTATTGATGAAAGCTATCTTTGCTATGTCATCTTCTTTAATTCTCAATTGGTGATAACCTAAGTATGATTCAATCTTGAAAAGCACTGAAACCCCTTCCAACTGATAAACAAATTATCAATCCTTGATAACGGATACTTATTTTTTATTGTGAGTTTGTTTAATTCTCAATAATCAATGCATAATCTTAAGCTCCCATCTTTCTTCTTAACAAAAAGTACTGGAGCTCCTCAAGAGGAAGTGTTTGCCCTGATAATGCCCTCTTCCAACAAGCTTTGCAGCTGGTTTTTCAATTTTTGCAGCTCCTTGGTTTTTATCCTATAAGCTGCTTTTGTCACTAGTTGTGCTGATGATATTAAATCGATAGGGAAATCTATCTCTTTTCTTGGAGACAAACCAGATAAATCATCCAAGAAGACTTCTGGATACTCATTTACAACTAATATATCTTCCAATTTTCTTGGTTCATCCACAATATCAGTTGCTTGAGCTAAGAAACCTCATACCCTTTTGCTAACAATTTGCATACCTTCAAAATGGATATCATCATAGATAGGACTCCGCTTTTTCCCATGAACTTGAATTCTCTTTCACTATGGATATTGAATTTAACTATGTTTTTAGAGCAATGAATAGTTTTGACGTGATTAGATAGACAATCCAGCCCTAGGATCACTTCGTACTCAGTATGTGGTAGTACTACCAAATTCGCCTTAAAACATCTATCACAGATGGTCAGATTCACGCAATAACTTCCATTAGCCATCATGTGAGACCCAATAGGTAGAAAAGCTGATAAGGCATTGAGCATTTTGAATGCTTCCAATCCTTTAGAGTTCAAAAATTCCTCAGAGATATATGAATGAGATGCCTCAATATAAATAAAGTTTGGACTAATATATTTCAGATAGATGTAAAACCTGAAATAAGGATAATATAAAAGTATTGCAATAAAAAAATGGTAGATCATCTGAAATAAATAAATACGTGTAATGACGTCAGAATAATCATTTGCTTCCTGTTGAGTCTGTGCATATACTTGAGGTCGCACACCCTGACAGGTTTGACTCAGAGCTGGAGCTGAACCTGAAGACTCACTGCCCTTATTTACCAAAAGTCCTCTGAGCGAGTAGAGCGCTAACTCTAGCATCGACCTGAGCTCTCTGGCCTAAGACAGGGCACAACATCACCATGTGTCTGGGCTGATGGCACCAAAAACAAGTGTTGGTGTCTGACAAGTATTCTCCTCTATGAGCCCTCCCACATTTGACAAAGGGGTCATATATAGACTGCCCAAACTGGACATACTGAGTGGTATATGCTGATCTAGACCTTTCATCTCCTCTCTTCTTATGGAAATCTCTACGCCTTTGTGTAGCTAATATATCAATCTCTATTGTCCTCTCCCTCTCCATGAGGACCGAATAATCCTCAATTCCAAGAAGAATTAAAGGATATTGGATGAAATTCTTTAATCCAGAGAGAAACTTATGACACTTTTCCTTGGCATTGGGGATTAACTGAGGTGCATACCTGGACAACATCTTGAACTCAACCTCATACTGCATAATGGAATGGTCGTCATGCACGAACCTAATGAATTGATCCTGCATCCATCTTATGGCTGAGAGAGGAAAGAACTAGACCTAGGCATTGGACAGGCTAAACTTTGCGTGGGTCAGGCTTATTCTGACTTTGAAGGGCTTCGACCGGGATTGAGCCCGTTTTTTATTTACAACAGTACATCTACATGGCACACCATCACACACTCCACAACACCTTATGCCTTAAGGTTCTCAGCATTTGCTTGCCCATATTTAATGAATGATTTTAAAAATAGTTGTTATCATTTTCCTTTGCAATACAGACATTCTAACAATATGCACTTTTAGCTACTGTAAGGATGTGATAAATAACCTTGCATATCGTTTACCCATGACCTATTCCATTCATTTTAAGAATATTTTCAACTTCTCTTCTATTTTTATAATGCGAAAAAGAAAAATTCTGAAATTAAGAAATTGATTTGGGCAAATACATGCAGACCACAACAAAACACCACGCCACAGCACCACAACACACCATAACACTTTATTCCAACTCAAAAACCAATCTAACACCTTCTCTTCCTCTAAAATTTTGAAACAACAACCAAAACTCCACCACACCATAAACAAAACAATTCACAGATGAAACCCCACCACAAAAACAACGCCCCAAAAACAAATCTAACACCTTACCATCGATGCAGACAACCGTAACAGCAGTCGAAACCAACTCCACCATCAGATCTCCTATGTTCTCAAATTCTCACTCAAAAACATCACAAAATACAAACAAAAACATTAAAAACCAAAGCATCAACAACCATTAATCGGGTTAGGGCAAAAATCAGAAACCATATAATATAAAAAAATTGGTTCTACGCAGAAAACACAAGTAACACATCAAGCGAATTCACGAAGAAACTTTTGCAAACCAATCCGGCTAACAGAGCAAATCCACCAAAAAAAAGATAAGGGATAAAGAATACCAAAGGAAGAAACAAACGTCCGAAAACCCTCCTCACAGGCATTGGGAAACAAAGTTAAAGAAGATGCACAAATGAAGGACGGTTTTGGCAGAAGACGTGAAGAAAATGCGAGAACTCCGCGGGACGATTAGGGCAGAAGACGCGAAGTCAGGGTGGTAGATCGATACGCGAAGCCATGACACCTCAGTAAAAATATCGCAAAGAAAGGTGGGCCTCGGGGTCGAACATGAGGCCCCCTTTTTATAAAAAACGTGACGCGTTGCGGCTCAAACGCCGCAATTCGGCGGTTTAAAACCGCGTCGTGGGATAAACTCCCCCCCAAACGGTTCATACGTTTGGAGCGTTTCCTTGGAGGTTGGATTTTAGTTGTTATGTTGGTTTTATGTATTTTAATGGTTTAGTTTTGGTATGTTGTTATCTGCATAGTTTTGGTGTTAGATGGTGTCATGTCATCACATTTGTTTGTAATTTTTGAAGTGTTGAGTGGGGTGAGCCAAAACAAAAATTGGGTGGTACGTATGTAAATGCCCCTCTATTTTTTTTTATTATGGGGTTGTAAAGAATTGAATCACTTCTATGAAAATTTGAATGAACACAAACGAAGAGTTATCCACATATTAAATTGATTTGGTCCACTTCATAGTTGATAGAAAATTCGAATTAACTCATAAAAATTGGTCATGTAATTTTTCTTTAAATGTATTTGATGTATTTTTGGATTTTTGTGGCATGACTTTGCAGCTTCTCTCTCCCATGCAATTTGATTTTTGAGTTATTTTTTAAGAATAAACTTGGTGCGTGCTAGAAAATTCGCGGCGGTAGAGTAACATATTATCGTCTTAGCGTTGTACGAAAGTTCAACATACACACGAATGAAATAGAAAAAGCGGTGATGACTCCAGAAGTTTTTATGTGGAAAACCCGTTAGGGAAAAACCACGAGGTCTGGCCTAGTTGCGGAAATCCACTATTGATTGATGATTACAAAAATCTCTCGTCCCACATACGGGAAATTGTAACTATATTTTCAGATTATAATGTCGACTGACAACATCTGGTTGGTGTTGATTGATGACGGTAGGTGGATGTTGACGACAATCGACGTNTTGTGGCTCTTTCATTTGGTTGCAAGTAGCATTCAAGAAGCTTTGCGTGGGTAGTTTTATAGGGTGAAATTCCTGCGTGAATAGTAAAAGTGCAAATAAAATAGAGCAATAAAAAATAATTTTATTTTGTTAGATTAAATTTTTCATAATTGAGAATCATTCTTTATATATATATATTTATATATATAACAATTTCCAACACATCATGACGATAGAAAATTCTTTTCCATTTCCTTTTCCATTTATATTTTTATTTCGTGTATGGAACATTGNTATATATATCATATTTTATTTATTTTTATTTTGTATTTAACATTTAAAAGGAAACTTGAACTACTGTAAAATATAATTTATTCACCCAACTCCAAAATAATTTATTTAGACCAGTCTAGAGCATAGATAAAACCTATAATAAGAGTTTGAATATAGTTAACTTCTTGTTCAAATCATCTCTCCTATTGTTTATAAATTTTCTGTAATTGATTTCATAAATTCTCTATTTAGCTATTTCTTTATCTATATATATATATTAATTTTTGCAATTTAACTTTATATCTGAATTTCCTTTTCTCGACAAGATTTTGACCTGCTTTAGCCTATTGGACGATTACCTTTACATATTTCAAACACAATTTAATTACATATGTGATTTTTTTTAAAAATTAAATTTTAATTTTTAAAATAATATCTTAAAAGAAATTAAGATATGTTTTTACCCTTCCACTGTTTGCCTTAATTTATATGAATCGAACCAATAAAGGTTTGGTTGATCCCCCTCCACCCAAGCATTGCCAGCACCTGCCTCCTTCCTCGATGAGTCGTATGATAGGGTTCCCTCCTCTTAGTAGGGTAAGGTTGTTGGGAAAAAAATATTATATCAGGACTCCATATGCATTCAGAGTCCAATGGTGAGGTGCCACGTGTCAAGCGGGACCCCCCATTCTTAACACTGGCCAATGTCAGTGTATTACGGTAGAGCTTGTTGGACACGTGTCACCCTACCATTGGACTCCTAACACAAACTCGGTTATTGGAAACTTCTAGGTACTCAATCGAGTTTCTCCTTCTCCCTCCTTTCCTTTGATGCACGCAGCACTCGACAGAGTCGCTCGAGCTATCTTCCTTTTAGTTCGATCACGTAAATGAAAAGAAATAATCTCACAGGTGAGCCGCTTATCTCCTTCTCCTCCTTTTTCTTCTCCCTTTACTATATGTGTTGCTTCTTCGACTTCTTTCTTCTCCTTTTCTTCTTCTCCTCTACCTCACTCTTCCGCTCTCTCACAATCCCCGTCTCTCTCGCACTCTCTTTTGCTCTATGTGTGCGTGAGATCGAATGAGAGTAGACGAGGGATGAACATCTTCTTAATGCTCCCACGAGTGGTGTGATCTCACTCAAACTACACTTGCATAAGAAGTTACTCATTTTTTTTGTTTATTATTACAATCTTCCCTCCTTATAAAAATTTCGTCCTCAAAATTTGCCTTAACTAAAATTGTACATATATATTTCTCTCATTTTTTATTCATTCTCTTATGTGACATCTTTTTTCAATTTCGTGCTTCCACAGTACATGAATAAAAGGAATCTCTCTACCATTGAGTTGTTTCATATCATAATCTATGATTCTTTCTGACTCATCCACAAGTGTCAAGTTAGGTTGAATAACTATACGGTCAGTAACAAGTTTGCTAGCCTCATCAACAACATATTTTCACAATAAAGTGATACATAACACATTATGTATGATGTACATGTGTGCAGGTAGTGCAAGCTTGTATGCTACTTTCCCAATCTTTTCCACGATTTCATATAGACCAACATATCATGAAATCAACTTCCAAATTGCTTAACACCTTTCTTAGGATTGACCTAATAAAAACAAATTCCCCCACTTTAAATTCTACTGGTTGGTTCTTGACATTATAACACTTTCTTTATCTTTCCTAGATTGCTCTAAATCTGTCACAAATAATTCAGATTTTCTTAGTTCTTTCATCAACTAAGTCAACACTAATTAATCATCTTTCACCAGTTTTTGTTAAGCAAAAAGGCACCCTGCATTTTCTTTTAGGAAGGGCTTCATAAGGAGCCATACTAATACTAGTTTAGAAACTATTATTGTGAGCAAATTCTATCAAAAGTATGTGCTTTTCCCAATTTCCACCAAATCAAGAACAAAAAGTCGAAGTAGACCTTCTAATATTTGGATCGTTCTCTCTGATTGATCGTCTAATTGGGAATGAAAAGCTGCTATGAATGTCAGTTGAGTGTTCAAAGCCTCTTAAACTTTTCTTCATAGCTTGGATGTGAATCTACCATCTCAATCTAAAATAATAGACTTTGGGACTCCATGCAGTCATGCAATTTTATCATCATAGATTTGGGCCAACTTGTTCACAAAATCTATCTGTCTAATAAGCAAGAAATGTGCAAACTTGGTCAGACGATCAATAATCACCTATATAACATGATGACCCTGCCTAGACCTCGGTAGCCCCTTCACAATGTCCATAATGATGTCCCCGCCATTTCCAAACTGCTATAGGCAATGGTTGCAACAACCCACTAGGCTTCTGATGTTCTGCCTTAACCATATGATAAGTAGAAAACTTTGCTATAAACTCTGCTACACGACGCTTGAACCCTGACTAAGGAAAAACACTTAAGCTTCTGTACATTTTATTGCTTTCTGGATGTATCGTTTATCCCGAATAATGTGCCTCAAGCAAGATTTCTTTATATAAATCATTCACAACAGGAATACAAATTTTACCCTTATACTTCAACAATTTTTCTTCATCGATTCTATATTTCTCCAATTGCCCTTCATTCACCTGGTCGAATATCTTTTGAAACTCTGCATCATGTGACAGTTGATGCACCAAAAATATATGCATTTTTAGACCCATATTATATACTCAGTTTTGCTGATATTGCACTTTAATGAAAAATATTTTTATGTTTTCTTGCACGTTGTTGATATTTAGGACTTGGAGCAAAAAAGAAGAAAAAAGGATGAAATTTGGAGTAAAAAAGGAGAAGTTAGAGATTTGTTCAGCGTCGACGATGTCGTTTGACAGAGAACAGTAGAATTAATTATAGATTACCGACGCCGACGGAGCCAGAATGGGCGCCGACGGTGCCAATGTCGGTTTAGCCCTAGTTTTTAGTAGATTCGACGAATTTGGACGCTTTTTGAAGAGTTTTGGGATGTACCTATTGGAGAACCGACTCTATGCTATATTTGGGGCCGAAATTGACCAGAAAAAAGGGACTCCTCATCCATCCTTGCATTTTTTGCCACACATCACATCCATACACTTTATCCATCCGTATTCCACCACCATTCAGGAGTCTATTAGTGAGTTTTCTTTAAGAGTTTATAGTTTTTGTGGTGAGATTTAGTGTGAATTCTTCTCAAAGAGTGTTGGAGAAGGAGAAAAGTGAGAGATTTATTCTTCCTACATTTCCTAGGAGAGATTATATGTGATTTGCTTTGAGAAAGAGTTTCAGATAAGTGTTGGGTTTATTATTGTTGTATGAACTTTCTTTTATATATAAAATTTGTGTTTTGTTGTATCTTTCTAATGTTATTGTATGAACTTTCTTTTATATATGAAATTTGTGTTTTGTTGTATCTTTCTCATGAAGTCTGAGAGGCTACAAGAGATTTGCTTTGAGAAAGAGTTTCAGATAAGTGTTGTTTGTTTATTTTTAGTATGAACTTTCTTTTATATATGAAATTTGTGTTTTGTTGTATCTTTCTCATGAAGTCTAAGCAGTTTTTACAAAGGATTTGCTTTGAGAAAGAGTTTCAGATAAGTGTTCTTTGTTTATTATTGTTGTATAAACAAGGGATTTGCATTGAGAAAGAGTTTCAGATAAGTTTTGTTTGTTTATTAGTGTTGTATGAACTTTACTTTTATATATAAAATTTGTGTTTTGTTGTATCTTTCTCATGAAGTCTGAGTAGTTTCCTTTATCTTTGTCCCTACTATAAGATATGGTGAAATAAAGAGATAATATAGATGTGTCAATATTAAAATATAAAAAAAATTGTGATGAATTTTCAACTCNACTCTGAGATATGGTGAAATAAAGAGATAATATGGATGTGTCAATATTAAAATATAAAATAAATTGTGATGAATTTTCAACTTCGAACTTAATTTACTTTTTGATATGTCAATTGAATTATTAAAATGTGTTGTGAAAAATATGATCCGGAAAATGAAGTATGAGTATTTCGTTCATGGAATTAAGTGCAAATAAATAAAGAAATATATATTATTGGGTGTAGAATTGGAGATTTTAGGGTGACAAGCTAAAATCCTCAATTCGCTCTTAGTGTTTAAAAACTAAAGCGAGAGTTAGTCTTCAGGTGAAGGGAAGTGGGAGCTCTAGAGAGGGAGCCAGTATCCTCCTAGCCTAACAACGAATTTAGGGACTAAATCTGAGATTAGCCAATGATTTTCTATAACACTGCATCAAGGTAGAGAATTAAAACTGCTCCTATTTGACACAAAACATATTAAACAATTTATCTCATCTCATTTTACCAAAATTTCATTGTAGGGGGAATTATGCCTTTTTCACATAAGAAATCTTCATCACATAAACATAGTTTAATAGTTTAGTAGTTACTGTTTAAACTTTCATTTCAATTTTGTTAATAGTTAAATAATTTAGTTTTGATAATATTTTAGCATTCAAAATTAGTGACAATAATTTCATTTTATTTTCTGTGAATTTATTAATAAATTTATCATCTCAAATTTAAACCTTCCCCGTGGGATCAATATTCAAGACTTAAAATAGAAATATCTTTATTACTTGATAACGATGCGTATACTTGCGTAGAATCTCATCATTAATTGCTTAAATTTCTTAATTATATTTAGAGCATCAAGTTTATGGCACCGTCACATAGCGGAGTCAACTTTATATATTTTGCACAACTATATCAAATCAGGATCAAGTTTTTGGCACTGTTGTAGGACAAGGTAACAGTAAATTAAATAGATTTGGTAGATTAGAAAATTTAGAGATAATATAACTTAAAAAAATTAATTAAAAAAAAAAATCTAAAAAGAAATATATTTTTATTTAAGAGTATTTTTAAGATATTTTTTCATCTTAATATATTTGTTTATGTGAAATATTGGATCTGAAGGTTTAGTACCTTACGATTCAGAATTAGAACGTACTATTAGAAAAATTTGAAAACAATAAAAAGAAATTAAAAATTTAAACAAAATGACGAATAACTTAGATAATCAAATTAATGAAAATCGACAAAAACCTTTAAAAGATTATGCTAATCCTACAACAGATGAACTTCACTTGACTATTCAAAATCCCGATGTTGCTGCTAATTCATTTGAGCTTAAACCTGTTATTATCCAAATGGAACAAAGTAATCAGTTTGGAGGAACACTTATTGAAGATCTTAACTTACATCTTACTACTTTTCTTGAGATTTGTGCTACTTTTAAATATGACGGAGTGTCTTATGATGTTGTTAGGCTTAGAATTTTTTCTTTTTCATTAAGGGATAAAGCGAAAGCTTGGTTAAATTAATTAGCACATGTATCTATCAGAACTTGGGGAGAACTATCAAAAAAATTCCTTGTTAAATATTTTCTACTGTCGAAAATGGCTAAACTTAGAAATGATATTACATCTTTTTGTAAGTTTGAAGGGGAATCAATATATGAAGCTTGAGAAAGATTTAATGATCTTCTTAGAAAATATCCACACCATGTTTTACCTATATTGGTTAATAATTCAAACTTTTTACAATGGATTAGTAGGATCACTTAGATCTATTATAGATGCTGTTGTAGGTGGATCACTAATGTCAAAACCTTTTGATGAAGCATGCTCTTTAATCGAAGAAATGACTACAAATAATTTTCAATGGCCCTCTGAAAAGTTAAATCATAAAAGAGTAACTAGTATTCATGATTCTGATGCAATGTTTATTTTAACATATAAATTATTGCTATATCAAAAAAGATTGATCAAATTGGAGTGAACTATTCTCAAATACCCTCTGTGTTGGAGGAAAATTCACTAGGGCAGCTAATTGATACTCAATCATCTTACAAAACTTTAAATGCTATAAATAATCAAAATAACAATCCATATTCTAATTATTATAACCCTAGATGGAAAAATCACCCTAATGTTAGTTGGAATAATTATAACAATTTGGTGAATCCTTCCGTAAATTTGAACAACCAAAGAAATCCTAATTTCGACCTTATTATCCTCCTGGATTTAACTCTAACTCTAACCCACAAGTTAAGGAAAATAAGTTGATAATGGAGGAAGTAAAGTTGAATATGGGAAATTAAATACAGAATCAAGGGGCTGCTATTAGAAATATTGAAAATCAATTAGGACATATTGCAACTGCACTTCTTAATAGACCTTCAGGAATTCTTCTGAGTACGGTGGAAGTTAATCTAAAAGATCAAAATAAGGAGTAAATTAAATCTATTCCATTACGAAGTGGAAAAGAAGTTGAAACAATGATCCAAAGAGAAACTGAAGTTGAGGAAGAGAAGGAAGAAATGGAAAATGACCAAAATGAAAATGAACAAACACAAAGTTCTTTAAAAAAATCATTACCTCTGTTGCCTGAAAGACTGGAGTAGAAGAATAAAGATAAACAATTTACAAAATTTTTGGAAATCCTTAAGAAGTTAACGATATAAAATGAACAAACACAGAGCCCTGTAGAAAAACCATTACCTCTGTTTCCTCAAAGACTAAAACAAAATGGAAAATGATCAATAGGAAAATGAACAAACGCAGGTTCCTTTTGAAAAATCATCACCTCTGTTTCCTTAAAGACTGAAGCAGAAGAATAAAAATAAACAATTTACAAAATTTTTGGAAATCCTTAAGAAGTTAACGATAAACATTCCTTTTGTTAAAGCTTTAGAATAAAAATGCCAAGTTATGTGAAATTTATAAAGGATATACTAAACAAGAAAAGAAAGTTTACAAATTACGAGACCGTTGCACTCAGTGAAGAGTGTAGCACTATTATTCTGAACAAGCTTCCTGAAAAATTAAAAGTTCCTGGTAGTTTTACCATATCTTGTGTTATTGGTGAAAATTTTTTTTAGAAAAGCTTTATGTGATTTAGGAGCGAGTATCAATCTTATGCCTTTATCTATTTTCAAACGTTTAGATTTGGGAGAGATTTCCCCTACGACTGTAACTCTTTAGTTAACTGATCGATCAATAACTTATCCAAAAGGAGTTATAGAAGATTGTTAGTAAAAGTATATAAATTTATTTTTCCTGTAGACTTTATAGTATTAGATATAGAAGAAGATAAATAAATTCCTATTATTTTGGGAAGACCATTTCTTCCAATAGGGAGAGCTGTGATAGATGTGAAAAAATGAGAATTAACAATGAGAGTTAATGATCATAAAGTCACTAATAAAAGCTATGAAATATCCTGCAATAGAAAAAGATAATGAATGTTTCAGGATGGAAGTAACTAATTATCTGAATAATGAGTAATTTAAAAATGAATTTGAAGACAAATTAAGACAAGGATAATTATTTGAAAACAAGGATGAAATAAAAGAAGAATATTTGGATTATATTCAGGGAAAATTTGAAAATGATAATAAAAATTTTATTCCTTCAAGTATTAAACCACCTGAACTTGAACTTAAAATATTGTCTGCCTACTTAAAATATGTATTTTTATGAGATTCATTTATATTATCTGTTATTGTATCTTCAGAGTTAACTGAAATTCAAGAAAAAAAATTAATAGAGATGTTGAAAAGATATAAAAATGCTTTTGGATGGACTTTAACAGATATTAAAGGAATTAATCCTTCTATTTGTATGCACATAATTCTATTAGATGAACAATACAAACCTAAAGCTGATCCTTTGAGGAGATTAAACCCAATAATGAAATAAGTTGTTAAAAAAGAAATTTTAAAATGGTTAGATTCTGGAATTATATATCCTATTTCAGACAGTAGCTTGGGTAAGTCCAATTCATTGTGTTCCGTAGAAAGGAGTGACCGTTGAAGAAAATGCGAAAAATGAATTAATTCCAATAAGATAAGTGACTGGTTAGCAAATTTGTATTGATTATAGAAAATTAAATATGACCACCAGAAAAGATCACTTTCCTTTACCTTTTCTAGACCACATATTGGATAGATTGGCTGAAAACAAATATTATTGCTTTTTAGATGGATATACCGGTTATCACCAAATTTCAATTGCTCAAGAGGATCAAGAGAAAACAACATTTACAAACCCATGTGGAACATTTTCTTTTTTTAGAATATCTTTTGGACTATGCAATGTACATGCAACATTTCAAAGATGTATGATGTTGATTTTTAACAATTTTATTGAACATGGAATAGAAGTGTTTATAGATGATTTTTCTGTATTTGGTACTTCTTTTAAATTATGTTTAAATAATTTAGAAAAATTTTTGGAAGTATGTGAAAGAATCAACTTAGTATTAAATTGAGAAAAACGTCAATTTATGGTTGTAGGAGGAATTATATTTGGGTATAAAATTATTGAAAATGGTATGGAAGTAGATCCTGCAAAAATACAAGCTATTGAAAAATTACCACCTCTTACTAAAGTAAAAGGGGTAAGAAGTTTTTTAGAACATGTTGGATTCTACAGGCGTTACATAAATTTTTTTTTTAAAATAACTAAGTTATTATGCAAACTTTTAGAAAAAGACACGAAATTTGATTTTAATGAGGAATTCATAAAAACATTTGAAGTATTGAAAGAAAAATTAATCACTGCACCTAAAATAGTATCACCTGATTGGGAAAAACCATTTGAAATAATGTGTGATGCTAGTGATTATGTTATTGGGGTATTTCTAGGAAAAAGACACTACAAAGTTTTTAAAATGATATATTATGCTAGTAAACTCTAAATGATGCTCAAATTAATTACATTGCTACCGAAAACGAGTTATTAGATATTGTTTATGCCTTTGATAAATTTAGACCTTACTTAATTAGAATTAAATGTATATTGCATACAAATCACTCTGCTAAAAAGGATGTTAAACCAATATTAATTAGATGGATACTGCTTTTGCAAGAGTTTGATATTACCGTAGTTGATAGAAAGGGAAATGATAACAAATAGTTGATCATTTGTCTAGACTAGAATAAAAAATATTAACTAATTTTAGAAAATTTCCTTCATGAACAATTATATAGCATTGATGAAATGAATGTACCGTGGTATGCAGATATAGTAAACTATATTGTAAGTGATATTCTACCACCTGATATTAAAAATTCACAATTAAAGAAATTCATTTATGATTCAAAATTCTATTTTTGGGATGACCCATATCTATATAAACAATGTAATGATCTAATTATTAGGTGTGTGTCTTATGAAGAAACTCAACAAATAATTGAAAGATGTCATGATTCTGAATTTGGAGAACATTTTGGAACAAATAGAATTGCATATAAAATTTTAGAAGCTGGATTTTATTGTCCTACTCTTTTTAGAGATGTTAATGGGTATAGTAAAATATGTGATAGATGTTAGCGAGTAGGAAATATTTCTAGAAGAAATGAAATGTCTTTAAATTATACATTAGGAGTTGAAATTTTTGATGTGTGGGGATTAGATTTTATGAGACCATTTATGCCTTCATTTGGAGGTTTATATATGTATTACTATTTTATGAGATAAGTGTTTATATATTAATTAATAATAATTGATACACCTAAAATTTATAGTGTTTTAGACACATTTTTATACCTATTTTTTAGATATTGCGCTTTAACGGAAGATATTTTTTTTGTTTTTCTTTCAGGTACAGGTAAAAATGTGAAAAATGCTTAAATGAGTGAAGAAAGATCAAATTTGGAGCAAATAGGTGAAAAATATGCAAAAGTGTTTTGACGCCTAAGCGCTAGAGGCCTTGCGCTTAAGCACCAATGACAGTTATTGGATGAGTAAATTCGATTTTTGAGAATTTTGAAGAGGTTTTTGAGGCACATATTGGCTTAATAGGTGGCTACAACCACCATGACNAAATGCTTAAATGAGTGAAGAAAGATCAAATTTGGAGCAAATAGGTGAAAAATATGCAAAAGTGTTTTGACGTTTAAGCGCTAGAGGCCCTGCGCTTAAGCACCAGTGACAGTTATTGGATGAGTAAATTCGATTTTTGAGAATTTTGAAGAGGTTTTTGAGGCACCTATTGGCTTAATAGGTGGCTACAACCACCATGACCAAAAAATATTGCGAAAGGATGCATCTCTTGGGGAAATACATCGAATCAAGACACATTTTGAAGAGGTACCAAGACACATTTTGGAGAATTATAAAAGAAAGAAGATTGGGATTTTGAAAGAGGTCATGAAAGTACTTGAAAAGTTTTGAAGTTCAAAAATTGGGGAGTTAGTTGGAGAGATTTTCAGGCACCACATATTTATCCTTTTTAATTTTAGTTTTATGTTGAGAGTGTTGTAAAAGAGAAGAGATTCAAAAGAACTTCAAGAGTTTAGTGGAGGACTTGAGATAAGTTTTTATCTTTTTTTTTAGACTACTTTTAGTTTTAATTGAGACTTGTTATTAATTTGACAATGATTTCTACTTTTAAACTAAATTGTGGTTTTTTTTATCCATAGATTTTGAGTAGTTTTCTTCATCTTTCTTCTTAAAATTATAAGTAATTAAGTGTTAGATGGAAGTTGTGGAGAGTATTGATCTTTAATGTTGGAAGAAGTTGTGATGATTTAAATCCATGTACTTCATTTACTTCTTGATTTGACCAATCTAGATACTGAAATTTGTTGTGAGAACATGTAAGAACCGGGCTGGTATTGTCTCAGTCATCAATTGGAAAAAAATCACATGAAGTCGTATGAATGAGAATGTATTGTCTCAGTCAATAATTGGAAAGAATCACATGAGGTTGTATGAATGAAAATGTAATTCTTATGTCAGTCAACAATTGGAAAGAATCCCATGAGGTTGTATGAATGAGAATGTAGTTCATATAATTTAGTGCAAATAAATAGGAAAATATTCATTGAAGGGTGTAGAGTTAGAGGACTTTAAAGTGACAAGTTAAAGCCCCCAACTTAGTTTATTGCTCAATTAAAAATTGGAAAGAATCACATGAGGTTGTATGAATGAGAATGTAGTTCATATGATTGACAGTAAACAATTAGAAAGAATCACATGAGGTTGTATGAATGAGAATGTAATTCATATGATTTAGTGGCTGGTATTGTCTCAGTCAACAATTGGAAAGAATCACACGAGATTGTATGAATGAGAATGTAGTTCATATGATTGAGTGCTAGAGAAATATTCATTGAAGGGTGTAGAGTTAGAGGACTTTAAAGTGACAGGTTAAAGCCCCAACTTGATTTATTGTTTTAGGTTCTGATACGAGATGTTAGCCCCCATGAGGAGGGAATCAATGGAACTCTAAAGTGAGAGCTAGTATCTTCCCTGCCTAGCCGATTTTCAGAACTATTCAAACTTTAAATTAGCTAATGTTCTTTATAACATCTCTAGTTAGGGTAAAGAATATTATTCCTCATATTTGGTACAACACAATATGCATACTTCTACAATAGAATTCCTATACTTATTACCGATTCATGATAAAGAGAAAGATATTTTCATATTTAGTGTTTTTCTTCTACAAAAACTCAAGTTGTCTTTTTAAATTTGTACTGTTTTTGTCAAAACATTAAAATTACCAAAAATATTTAAACTTTCTTTACCGCGAAAACGTCTTTAGTTTAAATAATTATCTTTTTAAAAATAGAAAATTTTCCAAAATGTGCATATTGCATATCTTCCCCGTGTCATATATTACTTGATAACGATACGTATACTTGCGTAGTATCCCAATATATATAAATTAAACGTTAAATTCTTATTTTTCTTCAGGATCAAGTTTTTGGTTTTGATGCCAAATAAAGAAATATAACTGAAAAATATAATCAGAATTATTGTTATACTGTTGCATATAAGCATTTATCGGGGATCAAGTTCTCGTTCAATGCTAATCTTTTCTCCTATTGCTTCTAGATTTTCTATCATTAGTTTGATAATTTCCCTCTTTAATTAGGTGTATATATATATATATATATATTTATATATATTCAATTTAATTTTTATATTAAAGCTTTTAAAATTTTCATTTTTTGCATACCTAACTTAATAACAACTTAATTATAAATAAGTTTTACATGAGGATATGNAGGTTAAAGCCCCAACTTGATTTATTGTTTTAGGTTCTGATACGAGATGTTAGCCCCCATGAGGAGGGAATCGAGGGAACTCTAGAGTGAGAGTTAGTATCTTCCCTAGCCGGTCTTCAGAACTATTCAAACTTTAAATTAGCTAATGTTCTTTATAACATCTCTAGTTAGGGTAAAAAATATTATTCCTTCTATTTGGTACAGCACAATATGCATACTTCTACAATAGAATTCATATACTTATTACCGATTCATGATAAAGAGAAAGATATTTTCATATTTAGTGTTTTTCTTCTACAAAAACTCAAGTTATCTTTTTAAATTTGTACTGTTTTTGTCAAAACATTAAAATTACCAAAAATATTTAAACTTTCTTTACCGCGAAAACGTCTTTAGTTTAAATAATTATCTTTTTAAAAATAGAAAATTTTCCAAAATGTGCATATTACATATCTTCCCTGTGGATTCGATATTCATGTCTTAATCAAAAAGTCCTATATTACTTGATAATGATACGTATACTTGCCGAGTATCCCAATATATATAAATTAAAAGTTAAAAAAGTCATATATTACTTGATAACGATACGTATACTTGCGTAGTATCCCAATATATATAAATTAAACGTTAAATTCTTATTTTTCTTCAGGATCAAGTTTTTGGTTTTGATGCCAAATAAAGAAATATAAGTGAAAAATATAATCAGAATTATTGTTATACTGTTGCATATAAACAGTTATCGGGGATCAAGTTCTCGTTCAATGCTAATCTTTTCTCCTATTGCTTCTAGATTTTCTATCATTAGTTTGATAATTTCCCTCTTTAATTAGCTATATATATATATTTATATATATTCAATTTAATTTTTATATTAAAGCTTTTAAAATTTTCATTTTTTGCATACCTAACATAATAACAACTTAATTATAAATAAGTTTTACATGAGGATATTAATTCTTTTTTAACATTACTTAATAAGGAAACTATTAACTAATTTTTGCAATTTAACTTTGTCCTTGAATTTCCTTAACTAGGTTTTGACCTACTTCAGCCTCCTCGAAGATTACCTTCACATATTTCATATACAATTTAATTACACATTTGAATTTTTTTTAAAAAAATTAAATTTCAATTTTTAAAATAATAACTTGAAACAAATTTGGAAGATGTTAAGTCAACAATATACGTTTGGAGCCTCTCCTTGGAGGCTGGATTTTAGTTGTTATGTTGGTTTTATGTATTGGGTGGTACGTTTTCATCATGGGGTTGTNAAATTTCAATTTTTAAAATAATAACTTGAAACAAATTTGGAAGATGTTAAGTCAACAATATACGTTTGGAGCGTCTCCTTGGAGGCTGGATATTAGTTGTTCTGTTGGTTTTATGTCTTGGGTGGTACGTTTTCATCATGGGGTTGCAAATAATTGAATCATTGCTATGAAAATTTGAAAACGAAGAGATATAAGTGATAATGAATATAAAAATTCAACATTGCTCTTTTTTAAATAATAAAAAAAAAAACTAGTAGGTGACATTTTTAATTTTTAATTTTTAACTTTTTAAATTTTTTTTTTTTTTTTGTAAAAGCTAGGAAAAAAGGACTATAAATTATGCTATTTTATCTTTATATATATATATTGAAATGAAGCTTTCATTTAATGTTGAAGTTCTGAAATCATAAAAAATATCATTTTTTTATCCTCTAATTAAAATTTAATTTGGAATTTTATCAAAATCTTACTCTAGCTAAGAATGAAAAGTGTTGTTTTTGCATTAGTCTTTTATATTCATTAAGATTATATATACAAATTAAATTATATATAAAAGGGAAGAATGGGATATTTTTTTTTTATATTTTATTGTCTATTTATATTTTGCTTTAAAATAAATTATATTTTTCATATTTAGTGAGAATATGATTATCTTTTAAAACATTAAAAGGATATAAAAATTATTTTAAATATATTGAAAATAAGTTGATTTTTCTTTTTGAAAAAAATTAAAATATTTCAAAAAAGTGTCTTAAACTAACATACTAAACCCTAAACAAAAGAAATAAAAATAAAAATTATATTAAATGAGACTTACATTGGAGCGATTATTGCAAAAGGGCACCGTACACAAATTTACGTGCGGTGTCCAATCAAGACCACTGAAATACACATTTTTATTTTTTTATTGTTAGAGTGGGGTCCATTCTAAATTTTTTCACATAACTGATCGGACACCGCACACAAATTTGCATGTGTTGCCCGCACGCACTAATCGGACCTTATATTGATTGGATGCATGTCTATTCACTTCTTAAAGCGGAAAAAAATTTTAAACAAATCTTATTTTAAAGACCACCTAAAAGTTGCTATTTATGAATCACCACCCTTTTTCATCCATTTTTGAAATTCTCGCTCATATACATGCATTCACGATAAAATCCCAATTCATATTTTTCATTTTTATCAAATTATCAATAATTTAATCGTGACATTTAATACAACAATTAATTGAATACTTCAAACAAAATTATGTAACTGCATAATTGGTAAACATCAATATTTTGAATCATATATAATTATTCTTGTTTTCTTAATGCTCTAAAACTAATAATTTTTTACTAATAATACATTAATACTAATCTCATAAATCCAAATTCAAACCACGCAAACAAACCTCTAACCCAAATTTCAAAATCAACAAATCACAATCAACGAATCTTTCTCTATGCATAATTAAAATTCCGAACCCCAACCCTAACCCCAACCCTAGGCCTGATNGCATGCATTCACGATAAAATCCCAATTCATATTTTTCATTTTTATCAAATTATCAATAATTTAATCGTGACACATATAAATACAACAATTAATTGAATACTTCAAACAAAATTATGTAAGTGCATAATTGGTAAACAACAATATTTTGAATCATATATAATTATTCCTGTTTTCTTAATGCTCTAAAACTAATAATTCTTTACTAATAATACATTAATACTAATCTCATAAATCCAAATTCAAATCACGCAAACAAACCTCTAATCCAAATTTCAAAATCAACAAATCACAATCAACGAATCTTTCTCTATGCATAATTAAAATTCCGAACCCCAACCCTAACCCTAGGCCTGAGTAAAATCACCGAACCCTAACGCTCGACCCCCTCAATGAACACATACCGTAACCGTGGAAAGCCTCTCGAGTAATCTCCACCATCTTCTCCCCGATCTCAGACAGCAAATACGCGTTCAAGCACGCGAACGCCGCTTGATCCTCTGTCACCGGCCACCGATCCCAGTACCCAACCTGCTAAACCTTGATCGCCTTCTCCCTACCCAGCAATTTCCCGGCAAGCTGATCCAGAGTTCTCAGAGGCCGCAAGCCTCGCCAAGCCCTTGCCTCCCCGAGCTCCCATCGGGTCCATCGGGCCGAGCCAATCGCCTGCTCGCCGGACTCCTGCCCCGATTAGCGTAACCTAATCCCGATCGAAGAGAAAGTTGACGAGAGCGTCGGGGATTCCTCCGTCGTTGAATAGGAGGAAGAATACGAGGCATCTGTTCCCGCAGCAGAGTTCGAGGGTTGCGACAGTGGCTGAGGAAGATTCGCAGGAGGATGGATCGATGTGAGGGTTTGATGATGGAGGGAAGGATGAATCATAGATCTCTCCACTTTCAGACGGCGATGAAGCCGATGGAGAGGGATCGACGGGATCGTTTGATGCAGAGCGAGTGCTGGCGAGTTGAGCTTCCGATTCGCCGGAGTTAGCATGGGATTTGGAGGATCTGGTCTCTGTTTTGGCCGGTAAAGAGGGTTGGGTAGCGACCAACTTGCTGGAGAAGGATGGCGGGGGATTATGGGGAGTAGGAGAGGCGGGAAGATTTCTTTTATAGGCAGGTTTTGAGTTGGGCCGTTAATTTAGCTAGAAGATGGTTGATCGAAAATTGCTTTAAATTTTGGTTCTTTTCGAATTTAAATTGAAATAAATGAGTTTAATTATGAGCTAAAATTTCGAATTATTTTTTTTTAGTTGATTTTGAGCACATATGAATTGACTTGAACTGACTCAAAATTTGCTCGTAATATTTGTTATTTATAAAAATACATATATAATGTTAAATAAAATTGAACACAACTTCATTTGAGCCAGCTAGTTTTAATTTTGAGAAGAATTCAACCGGTCCAAGCTGAAACGGATCCAAATAACTTGAGCCAATTTTGATTTCAAGTTAGATCGAGCTGAATTCAATTTCGAGCCGGCTCAGCTCAAAATTGAATATAACGAACCACAAGCCGATTGCTAGCCACACTAAAACTATTCGAGTAAAATCCAACAACTCGGAAATTGAATCATTTTTGAGTTCTGTCTAAAGCTTCAAAAATTTAAATGATTTTAGAGGTATTTACATGCATAGCACATCATGCATTTAAGAATCTAATACCTAAACTTTGTTTTTTTTATATTTAAAGCACCCAATTTTTTCATATCACATCAAAAATCTTACTTTTTTCAACTTTTAAAACTAAATATACATTTTTCATGCAGAGGAAAGTATATATATATATGTATATATATAAATTGAAGTTTAGGTGTTAGATATGTAAATACAAAAGAATTGAGTGGTATTTATGTAAATCTGCCATAAATTTGTTGAGATTCCATGGCGGAGCCATTACAAATTCAAGACAACATTTTTCTGACAGCCCAAGTTCTCGTGGAAAAAAAAAACTAATAGATGCAAAATTCAACACCTAAATTTTGCTTTTCAACCACACAAATCTATCATATCACATAAAAAATACTACTATTTCGATTTCTAAAAAAGAAAAATTTACTTTTCATGCATAAGATGGCATATATGTGAAAAATTTAAGTTTAGATGTTAGATATGTAAATAAATGAGAATTGAGTGGTATGTACGCAAATCTTCCTTATTATTATTAGCCAATTAGTCATTCATCCATGATGCTCGCCTGCAAATTACTGGGATGAACACAAACAATACGGAGAACAATCGCATCTGGGAAAAAATATACAAAGGAACTTTACATACATGCCACACAGTTCTTATGGATTTTACATGCCTTACGCCTAAAGTGTAAATAATATTTACATTCATACCTTGGTGCTATAGTAAAAGTAATATTTTTGATGTGGTGTTAAAGATGAGTGCTATGAATGTAAATATTAAAATTTAGGACATTGACATGTAAATACAGAAGAATTATGTGTAATACAAACTCCAGATTTCTGCTAAAAGCTACAGCTCTCATCTAAACACAAACGTGAAGAAAAACAAAAAAAAAACATTCCATAAATCCTTATTCAAATAGATTGTAGTTCTAACGGACTAAGAATACAACTTAGCAGCATTTACTTGCATATCACACAATTCTCATATATTTACATATGCAAGACCTAAACTTTAGTAGTTACATACAAGCCACTCAAATATTTGATATTACATCAAAAATACCACTAAAGCATTGATAAGTTTTAACAACAAAATGTTATAATCCACTTGTACGTACATCGGAAACATGTCAACATGAATCTTGAAGGAATCTAATGGACTAAACAACAAGAAGGTACGACCAAGAGGATTCATAGGCAGAAGACCAATAACCTGATTGACCAAATGTATCTCCCTTAGATCGGGATTCAAAACTGACNTCATAATCAACAGATCACAATCCACAAATCTTTTTCTATGCATAACTAAAATTTCCAAACCCTAATCCTAGGAAAATTATTTTCTACGGAGTACGTACGTAGCTTTACATGCGGACTCTAGTAATACCCCATCATGTGGGTTATATCGGGCCCACCTAAAAAAAATTAAAATAAAATTGCAGAGATTATTTGGGAGGATTATTGAAGGGTTATTGAGGCATTTAACTCCAATAATGTCACAATAAATCATCAATAACCCCCCCAATAACCCCCTAATAACCTCTGTGATTCCAGTTCAATAATCACTCAATAACATCCGCAGTTTCACCCATGCATTAACCCCCCAATAACACCCTAATAACCTCCGTGATTCCACTCCAATAACCACCCAATAAGGGGTGCATTAACCCCAACAACAACCCTCAATAACTCTCCAATAATCTCCATGATTTTACATAAATAACCTCACAATAACCTCCACGTGACGACATATTACTAGAGTTTGCACGCATAACTGCATTCTTACTCCGTATGGAATAATTTCTACCAATTACTCAGTATGGAATAATTTCTACCAATTACTCAGTATGGAATAATTTCTACTAACCCTAACCCTAACTAAAATCACCGAACACTAATCCTAGACCACCTCAATGAACCCCAAGAACCCTACAAAGAACACATACCGTAACAGTGGAAAGCCTGCCGGAGTAATCTCCACAATCTTCTCCCCGATCTGAGACAGTAAATACGCATTTAAGCAGGCCGCCGCCGCCACTTGATCCTCCGTCAGCAGCCACCGATCCCACCTGCTGAACCTTGATCGCCTTCTCCCTACCCAGCAATTTCCCGGCAAGCTGATCCAGAGTTTTCAGCCGCCGCAACCCTCGCCAAGCCCTTGCCTCCCCGAGCTTCGATGGATCTCTATAAACAAGCATCGGGTCCAACCGGCCGAGCCAATCGCCTGCTCGCCTGACTCCTGCTCCGATCAGCGTAACCTGATCGCGATCTAAGAGAAAGTTGACCAGAGCGTCGGGGATTCCTCCATCATTGAATAGGAGTGAGAATACGAGGCATCTGTTGCCGCAGGAGAGCTCGATGGTTGCGACTGTGGCTGAGAAAGATTCGCAGGAGGATGGATCGATGTGAGGTTTTGATGATGGAGGGAACGATGGATCATAGATCTCTTTAATTTCGGTCGGCGATGATTGCCATGGAGAGGGATCGACGCGATCGTTTGATACAGAGCGAGTAGTGGCGAGTTGAGCTTCCGATTCACCGAGTTAGCATAGGAGTTGGAGGATCTGGTCTCTGTTTTGGCCGGAGAAGAGTGTGGGGAAGCGACCGGCTTGCCGGAGAAGGCAGTATGTTGGCGGAGGAGATTGAGGGAGGAGGGTGGGGGATTATGGGGAGTGGAAGAGATCGGGGGAGGGATTGCGACTTACTTGTGGGTGGTGCTAATGCCGACAATGAGATGGCGATTGTCCATAGGGCTTATTCCAGGGATCCAAGCGGCAGCGACGGAGCTGCGATTCGTCACTGTGGCTTCTAGATTGATGTCGTTGATGACAGCCGAGAAGGACTCCGGCGACGACTGGCTTAGAACTAGGTACGACATCTTGAGAGAGAGGGAGAGGCACAGGGAGAGGGAAGAGTAGGGGCGGGAAGAGTGGTTTTATAGGGAGATTTTGAATTGGACTCTGAATTTAGCTAGAAGATGATTGATGGCTGGAAAATCGACTTGAATTTAAGTTTGGATCTGGGTCGGGGTTGGATTTGATTCGGATGGGGATCAGATTGAAATAAATGATTTACGTTGTGAGCAAAAATTCTGATTTAAATTTTTTTCTTTAACTAATTTCAATTCATATGAATCACTTGAAGTGACTCAACAATGGCTTGTAAAATTTGTTATTTACAAAAATTACATATATAATGTTGAATAAAATTGAATATAACAAGCACGAGCTAATTTGAAACTGACTTTAAGCTGAAATAGATCCGTATAACTTAATTTGAGTCAATCAGTTTTAATTTTGAGCAGGATTGAGCCAATCCGAAATGGATCTTAATAACTCAACTTGAACCAATTTCGATTTCAAGTTCAATCGAGCTGGATTCAATTTCGAGCGGCTCGACTTCAAATTGAATATACGAGCCGATTTCTAGACACACTAAAACTACTCGAGCAGAACCTAGCAGCTCGAAAATTGAATCATTTAACAACCCTACTTTTGAGTTTTTTTCTAAAGCTTCACAATTTTAAATAATTTTAGAGGTAATTACATACATAGCACATTAGCACCTAATTTCTATGGATTTAGAAATCTAATGACTAAACCTTGTTTATTATATTTAAATGACCCAAATTTTTCATATCACATCAAAAATCTTACTTTTTAAATTTTTAAAAGTAGATATATATTTTCATGCATAGAATATATATATTTTCATGCTTGATCTCATTCGGCGCGCACTTCTTCCAACACGCATCAATACTCTAGTACCAAGCTATATCATAATCACATTTTTATCTTAGTGTTATTATTATTAGAAGCATCTATACACTTACAAGCCAATTCTTATGTTTTTGCCATATCTAAACACCTAAACTTTGCTTTTTAACCACCCATATCTTTCATATCACATAAAAATACTACCATTTCAATTTCTAAAATAGTAAAATGCACCTTTTCAGGTATAATGTCACGGACAAATAGTCCCACATCGGCTAGGTGTAGGGCCAAAAAGCAATATTTAAGTCCTAAGCTGCCCACCACCCATAAGAGCTCTTTTGGGAGGTGACATGTGGTATCAAAGCAAATTACTGTTTGTCAAGTGTGTAGACTCTACATGGTCCAGTGGGACCCTCGGTGGAGCCGATCCGAGACGAGGGCGTCACGTGATTGGGTGGAGAAGAATGTCACGGACAAATAATCCCACATCGGTTAGGTGTAGGGCCAAAAAACAGTATTTAAGTCCTGGGCTGCCCACCACCCATAAGAGCTTTTTTGGGAGGTGACAATAAGGTGACATGTATGTAAAAAATTGAAGTTTAGATGTGAGATATGTAAATAAATGAGAATCGAGTGGTACGTACGCAAATCTTCGTATTATTATTTAGCCAACTAGTCATTCATCCATGATGCTCGCCTGCAAATTACTGGGATGAACACAAACAATATGGAGAACAATCGCAACTGGGAAAAAATATACAAGGGAACTTTACATACATGATGCCACACAGTTCTTATGGATTTTACATATCTTACGCCTAAAGTGTAAATACTATTTACATTCATACCTTGGTGCTATAAACATGCACAAAAAGGTGCATTTGAATTCTAAAAAGCTAGTAAAAGTAATATTTTTGATGTGGTGTCAAAGATGAGTGTTTTGAATGTAAATATTAAAATTTAGGAGATTGACATGTAAATACAGAAAAATTATGTGTAATCTAAACACAAACGTGAAGAAAAAAAAAAAAAGCTTTCCATAAATCCTTATTCAAATAGATTGTAGTCATAAACGACTAAGAATACAACTTAGCAGCATTTACTTGCATATCACACAATTCTCATATATTTACATGTGCAAGACCTAAACTTTAGTAGTTACATACAAGCCACTCAAATATTTGATATTACATCAAAAATACCACTAAAGCATTGATAAGTTTTAACAACAAAATGTTATAATCCACCTGTACGTACATCGGAAACATGTCAACATGAATCTTGAAGGAATCTAATGGACTAAACAACAAGAAGGTACGACCAAGAGGATCCATAGGTGGAAGACCAATAACCTGATTGACCAAATGTACATCCCTTAGATCGGGATTCAAAACCGACCGGATCCAGATCGTTCGGACCAAATACCAAGATTTATCAAGCAAAGAAACATTAGCCCGACTCTAGTCCTAACATTAAGATCATTCGACTCTTCATCAGGAGGCCGAAAATTTACAACGATGTACTCCACGAACATCCCGAAGGACTCTTTGTCAATGGGTGAACTACTTATCGGATTACGGTAATTCACCCTCTGCTTGACACCCTAGTCTCATCCCGTCGACAAAAGTTCTTCATCTAGGGATCTATAGTCAACAACCAGGCTAGAGCAGTCGACCAACAAAATCAAGCCAACCGAGTCAAGTCTGACAGAACCAAAGATCATTAAAAGCAACTTGGCAGGCCCAGTCTGGCATAATCAGACAAACGAGTCTTACTGAACCAATGCCCTCTACTCTCAACCAACCTAGTAATAGAGTAGCCGAACCATAAACTCACTTATTTAGAATACTTAAAATATCATGTAATGTCACCATTAAAGCAATGACAAGCATGCAATTATACACTTGTACCACCATCTCTTATAAACAAGAGAGGGGTCATATCTTCAATAAGAGAGGATCAATCATCCATTTCAGTGTTCATTCCTGTGCAATCTACTTTCTCTCTCTCTCTCTCTCTCCCATCTTGAGCTCTCTTCCTTGAGTGCGAATCCCGGAAAAATTTGGATTCAACACAAACTTTAGGTTGTAGATATGTCAATACATACGAATTGTGATGCATGCATGCAAATTTACCTACAAATTAATCAAACATAAAGACCAAAACAGATTAAGGGGCTGTTTGTTTTGCTGAAAAAGGAATGAAGAATATGAGGAATATAATGTAATTTAAATGAATTCTATTTGAAAGATTATGGAGTTTTGGTTGAGCGTAAAACAAATAATGCATATGTTTTCTTGTTTGATTCCAAGTAGAATGTCCGTAAAAATAAAACNTCATTCGGCGCGCACTTCTTCCAACACGCATCAATACTCTAGTACCAAGCTATATCATAATCACATTTTTATACCTAAACTTTGCTTTTTAACCACCCAAATCTTTCGTATCACATAAAAAAACACTACTATTTCAATTTCTAAAATAGTAAAATGCACCTTTTCAGGCATAAGGTGGCATGCATGTAAAAAATTGAAGTTTAGATGTGAGATATGTAAATAAATGAGAATCGGGTGGTACGTACGCAAATCTTCCTTATTGTTATTAGCCAATTAGTCATTCATCCATGATGCTCGCCTGCAAATTACTGGGATGAACACAAACAATATGGAGAACAATCGCAACTGGGAAAAAATATACAAGAGAACTTTGCATACATGCCACACAGTTCTTATGGATTTACATATCTTACGCCTAAAGTGTAAATAATATTTGCATTCATACCTTGGTGCTATAAACATGCACAAAAAGGTGCATTTGAATTCTAAAAAGCTAGTAAAAGTAATATTTTTGATGTGGTGTTAAAGATGAGTGTTATGAATGTAAATATTAAAATTTAGGAGATTGACATGTGAATACAGAAGAATTATGTGCAATACAAACTCCAGATTTCTGCTAAAAGCTACAGCACTCATCTAAACACAAACGTGAAGAAAAAAAAAAAACTTTCCATAAATCCTTATTCAAATAGATTGTAGTTATAAACGACTAAGAATACAACTTAGCAGCATTTACTTGCAGATCACACAATTCTCATATATTTACATATGCAAGACCTAAACTTTAGTAGTTACATACAAGCCACTCAAATATTTGATAATACATCAAAAATACCACTAAAGCATTGATAAGTTTTAACAACAAAATGTTATAATCCACCTGTACGTACATCGGAAACATGTCAACATGAATCTTGAAGGAATCTAATGGACTAAACAACAAGAAGGTACGACCAAGAGGATCCATAGGCGGAAGACCAATAACCTGATTGACCAAATGTATCTCCCTTAGATCGGGATTCAAAACCGACCGGATCAAAGATCGTTCTGACCAAAGACTAAGATCTATCAAGCAGAGAAACATTAGCCCGACTCTAGTCCTAACATTGTCAGCATAAGATCATTCGAGACTCTTCATCAGGAGGCCGAAAATTTACCACGATGTACTCCACGAACATCCCGAAGGACTCTTTGTCAATGGGTGAACTATCTGTCAGATTACGGTGATTCACCCTCTACCTGACACCCTAGTCGCATCCCGTTGACAAAAGTTCTTCATCTAGGGATCTATAGTCAACAACCAGACTTGAGCAGTCGACCGACAAAATCAAGCCGAACGAGTCAAGTCCGACAGAACCAAAGATCATTAAAAGCAACTTGGCAGCCCCAGCTCGGCATAATCAAACAAACGAGTCTTACTGAACCAAGGCCCTCTACTCTCAGCCGGCCTAGTAATAGAGTAGATGAACCATAGACTCACTTATTTAGAATACTTAAAATATCATGTAATGTCACCATTAAAGCAATGACAAACATGCAATTATACACTTTGTACCCACCATCTCTTATAAATAAGAGGGGTCATATCTTCAATAAGAGAGGATCAATCATCCATTTCAGTGTTCAATCCTGTGCACTCTACTCTCTCTCTCTCCCATCTTGAGCTCTTTTCCTTGAGTGCGAATCCCGGACAAATTTGGATTCAACACAAACTTTAGGTTTTAGATATGTCAATACATAAGAATTGTGATGCATGCATGCAAATTTACCTACAAATTAATCAAACATAAAGACCAAAACAGATTAAGGGGCTGTTTGTTTTGCTGAAAAACGAATGAAGAATATGAGGAATATAATGTAATTTAAATGTATTCTATTTGAAAGATTATGGAGTTTTGGTTGAGCGTAAAACAAATATTGCATATGTTTTCTTGTTTGATTCCAAGTAGAATGTCCGTAAAAATAAAAATAAAATAACACAAACAACATGATTTTGCAAAAGCTAGAACTCTCTCACAAAAACAAACAAGCACAAAATCATTCTACAAACAACATGATTCAAATAGCACACATTGATGATTGCAGCAATAACCAACAAAAAATACAGATAAGTTAAAAACAGAATAAAGCTACATAAATCTCTCGCAGCAGTAATACTAAAATATCAGCACTGAAACATATAAGCAGACCTCAAAAATGGCTGAAGGGGCCAGGCGAAAGGCCATGGCTTCATCAGTGTTACTGGGATCTCAGGAATCTCCATGGCCATCCCGCTTTCTTCCTCCACATGCTTCAGCGTGCAGTTCAGAAACTTCAGCCTTTCAGTCAGTTCCATCACCCGGATCCTCATTGCTGAGTTCTCAGCATCAAGCTTAGAATACTTCGAACTAATCAGATTCACCTGGTTCAAAATCATGTCGTTCTCTTCCTTAAACTGCGAAATATTATTCACCAGATCATCCAAATGCTGCTGCTTCTTCATCCGAGATCTCCTCGCGGATTCCCTGTTCGACAGCATCCTCTTCCGCTTTCGCTCATCGATTTCCTCACTCGACATCTCTCTCCAACCGGAGAATCTCAGCCAAAAGAAACAAATAGAGTTCGGGATGATTTGAGGATATCTTAGTTGAAGCTAGGGTTTGCTAATTCAGGAGATAACGTAGAAGTAGTAAAGGAAAACAACAGAAAAGGATTGGAGAAGGCGAATCCTGTGGAAAAACGAATCGGAGTTCATAAATGCCGACGATGGCGGCTTCTAACCTCAATCATCAAACGGGNCGCTTCCGCTCATCGATTTCCTCACTCGACATCTCTCTCCAACCGGAGAATCTCAGCCAAAAGAAACAAATAAGAGTTCGGGATGATTTGAGGATATCTTAGTTGAAACTAGGGTTTGCTAATTCACGAAATAACGTAGAAGTAGTAAAGGAAAACAACAGAGAAANCTCTCCAACCGGAGAATCTCAGCCAAAAGAAACAAATAGAGTTCGGGATGATTTGAGGATATCTTAGTTGAAACTAGGGTTTGCTAATTCACGAGATAACGTAGAAGTAGTAAAGGAAAACAACAGAGAAGGATTGGAGAAGGCGAATCCTGTGGAAAAACGAATCGGAGTTCATAAATGCCGGAGATGGCGGCTTCTAACCTCAATCATCAAACGGATCGGTTGGATTTGCTGAACCCCCAATAACCAGGTTTGATCGAATATATAAAACCTAGGTTTAAAGATATCGAAATGAAGAGTTCTTACTGTTCGAATCGTCAGATATCCAATTTATGCGCCAAAAAATCAAAACTCGGTGAAATACNATGGCGGCTTCTAACCTCAATCATCAAACGGATCGGTTGGATTTGCTGAACCCCCAATAACCAGGTTTGATCAAATATATAAAACCTAGGTTTAAAGATATCGAAATGAAGAGTTCTTAGTGTTTGAATCGTCAGAGATCCAATTTATGCTCCAAAAAATCAAAACTCGATGAACTATTTTCCATCGGATGAGAAAATTCCGATCATTTCGAACCAGAAACACAAACAGAAAAACAGGTTGCAGATCAAGAATACTTAGCTGGAAGCAGATCTAAATCTGACGAACTTGGAGGACGAGAGAGAGAGAGAGGCCTCAGGAGATAAACTTCGGGGCCATTTATAGGCTGATCGGAGATCTTTGTGGCCTAATGGGATATGTTAAAATACTTGACATATATATAATAATATTTAGGGAAAACTATCTGTATCCCACTTAAACTTTCATTTTTACATATATAATATTTTACTAAGGATCAAAAAATAAATTTATCTATTAAAAAATAATAATAAATATTAATATTTATATGATGTTTATAATTATAAAATTTAAGATATGAGAAATGTAAATATGTAAATTTTCATGCTATTTTTGTAAAAGTTTCTAATATTTAAATATATTTTTATTAGTATCCCCATAATCTTATATGTCTAAAGTTTCAAATTTATATTCATAATACTCGCATCCTTAACATCAAATCAAAAGAATTATTCAACTTTAGGCAAATTAGACGTAGTTACACCATAAAATACATATATCTGTGATTGAGTCGGCGTAGCTTCAGTGTCGAACAAGGTTATAGTGAGTCGTATTAGATGATTTGGTCATATATCAGGAGAGTTGATGTTTTAGATTCGACTTATATTCAAAAAGACAAAGATATACCTAAAAGTATTTAGGCATATTGTATATAAATGATCTTTGTTATTATAATTAAATGAAATTAGCAATAAAAAAATGATTCATGTAGCCGACCTCACGTAATGAGATAAATATTTTTTTGTTGTTGTTGTTGTTGTTAATGATGTTGTTGTACACCACAGCATTGAAATATATTGTCAGAGCAACTTGCTCTGACAATTCGACAATTCACTTGAGCACTCAAATAATACATTGGCACTGAGCGGATTTAAGTGAACATGACGAACTATAACTTCTCGTTGAATAAAGTCTAATATTATTTTGCAGTAAATCAAACAACTTTAAAGTATTTTAACTACAATACACTTATGTATTGCAGTTATCTTACCTTCTATTATTTTTTTTTGCAAATCAAGCAAAATTAAATAGGCAAAAAAAAGAGGAAAATTTACATAAATACCATACAATTCTTATCAATTTACAAAACTAACACAAAGTTTAATATTTATATTCATAATACTTTGATATTTTCATTTTGATGTAAGAAAATTGAGAGGTATATACATAAATATAAAACTTTAGGCATTATATATGTAAATATATAGTTATTATGTGGTATATATGTAAATGCTATAAAAAAATAAAAAAAAAAAATAAAAAAAAAAAACATTACCCATGAGCATAGATGAACAAATCCCGAATTATCACCATCTATAAACTATAGGTATTAAATAATAATAATAATAATGATAATAATAAATAAGCAATTTAATTTTATTATTTTTTATTAATTTGATTTGGATAATTATTATCTATTTTTGAATTAGTCAATGTCGTTATCCAAAAGGCTAAGCAGCACGGTCAACTTCATTTAATCTACATAATTTGGACATTTATGTAACATTCTCTTTAATTCTAAAAAACTAATAATGTCAAAGCTTTTCCTAAAGTTTTATTTTCTTAATATGATTAATTTAATCTTTATTTTATTTATTTTGAGATTTATTTAATTAATTAATTACAGGAAAACTTAGGTCTGTTTTGGGGCAGCTACAGCTTATTGAATGGTCAGCTGATAAGCTAGGTGCGACGACTATTATAAATTTTTTATTTTTTTAAAAAATCAAACCGCTGCGGGTAAGTTGCCACCGCACCTAGGTGTGAAAATGCTATTTTCAGCGTTTTCAAAACGCATAAGCTGTCAAAACGCAGTTTACCCAAATATGTCAGACGTGTTTTCAAAACGCCACAACACCAAATAAGCTGCCCAAAACGGGCCCTTACATACATATCATTAAGTTTTTATATAATTATTCCTCGAACATATAATGTTCAGTTTTTACATGTATATATATAACCTTTTCTATGCATGAAAAGTTCTACATTTCACTTTTTATATATTTTACTCACTTGAATGCATTTGATAATTATGGAATTGTGCATAATTCTATAAGTATCGAACATTTGATCAAATTTCCTCATTTTTGTAGGTGGCAAAATTTTACGTTGGAAAAGAATTTATATAATTACATAATTGTGCTATTATTTAAATAATAAAAGTTGAAGAAATTGAGATGAAGAGGCACGTGAAGCAAGAAAAATATTCGTGTGCGTCATACGTACGCAGAGTTGTGTGCGTGGGGAGATTATAAGGAGGTTATATATGTGTTATACCCTTCTTTAACCTCCATGTAACCTACAAATAAGTTCTGCGTTTCTGTAGTTCCGATAGTTACAGGGATGTTACATGAGGGTATAAAGCGGATATAACACATATGTACCCTTTGAATAATCCCCGACGTATGCAGCGCTGCGTAAGTCTTATGTATACAAATATTTTTNGCTATTATTTAAATAATAAAAGTCGAAGAAATTGAGATGGAGAGGCACGTGAAGCAAGGAAAATATTCGTGTGCGTCAGACGTACGCAGAGTTGTGTACGTGGGGAGATTATAAGAGGGTTATATATGTGTTATACCCTTCTTTAACCTCCATGTAACCTATAAATAAGTTCCGTGTTTCTGTAGTTCCGATAGTTACAGGGATGTTACATGAGGGTAAAAAGCGGATATAACACTTATGTACCCTCTGAATAACCCCCGACATACGCAGCGCTGCGTAAGTCTTATGTATACAAATATTTTCCTTGAAGCAACGCTTTATGTTAGAAAAGAAATTATATGATGACATAATTGTGCTAATCAAATAGTAAATTTACATTCACGCCCCACAATTCTTATATAATTATAAAGATAACGCATAAATTTTCATATTTACATGCATAACATTGAAAATTTAACATCACAAAAAAAATCATAATCATACATTTTCATGCATAGAATAATGGCACCAAAGGGTCAAAAGCCCAAATATCAAACTCTTTTGAGTTAGATATGTAAATACATAAGAGTTATGGGGTATGTATTTAAAATTTCAATTTAATAAATTTTATTATANCCCACAATTCTTATATAATTATAAAGATAACGCATAAATTTTCATATTTACATGCATAACATTGAAAATTTTAACATCACAAAAAAAAATCATAATCATACATTTTCATGCATAGAATAATGGCACCAAAGGGTCATAAGCCCAAATATCAAACTCTTTTGAGTTAGATATGTAAATACATAAGAATTGTGGGGTATGTATTTAAATTTTCCATTTAATAAATTTTATTATCTTTATAATTTATAATAATCCATAGGAAGGCGTGTTCAAGTTGACAAATGAGGATATAATGTTCAAAGAAATTACAATTACAAGAAAAACTACTTGGCAATATAAAAATAGTTAGATAATAAAATTTAGTTTTAGTTTAATATTCCTAAATTTAATATGGCTCATGACATACCACCAAATTCCTATATATTTACATATCCATCAACTAAAATCTATTTTTTTATATTTATACCACCTAAATCTTTCATATGAAATTAAAAATATAAATATTTTAATTTTTAAAAAATGAAATACATGTTTTCATACATATGTATAGTGGTATATATATATATATATATATATATATGTAAAAATTGAAGTTTAGGTGTTGGATATTTACGTACATAGAATTTGAGCGGTAAAGATGTAATAATGTAAATATTTATTTTTTAGGTATATGCATAAATGTTTACAAATTTGACTTTTTCGCTTAGAATGCGACGGCAAGAGAAATTTCAAAATAAAATAATAGAGAAAAAAAAGAGAGAAGAGGATGAACTCTCTTTGTCTTCTTTTTCTTAACTTATGCAAAATTTTAAATTATAATAAATTATACTTTACTAAAAAATAAATATTTTATTTAATCATTTAAGGTTGGAATTAAAAAATATATATTTTTTCAATGACAAAATAATATATTTTTTATGTATAACCTAAGTATAAAGGCACATGTTAGAATCACTAAAAAGATAAAGCTCATCATTCAATTATTTAGTTTGTTATTTTCTAAAGACTATGAACCTCTCTTGTTGTTCCATATAAATTTACTATTATGATTAACCATTAGGCAATGTTGTTTTTTTCATATAATCAATAAATGGGTCTAAGTTTACAAATATTAAACAAAAGCAATCAAAATACTCTTGTCTTTATATCTTTCAACAGAGAGTAACTGCGATGGGTAACGCTTCAGAAAACTTAGACTTTGAGTTTTGTTCTGAATGTTGAAACTAGAGGAAATAATTTGGATAGAAACAAAAGTTGAAAGATTCAACTTTAGGTCAAAAGGAGAAAAAAATAGATGGATGTCGAATCTACGGGAAAAAAATGTTACGTTAAAAAGTACAGCAAAACTCTAAAGGAGATTGGTGTTGGAGGTCCAGATAGAAAGTTTTTTACAAATGTTTTCACGGATGAAATCTAACATGACTCATTTATTTTATCCCTAAATAGTATTGAATCGGGAATAATAGGTTCAAGTGTTTTTTTCACGCTTGTCCGACTAAAAAGGTGTTAAAAAACTGCACTCAAAGTGTATATGAAAGATGTATTTAAGAGGTTACAAGGACTGCACTATTACTAGATATGATGATGTAGATATCAGATTGTCAAATGAATCGGTCTAAAAATTGAATGAAATTAGACATGTTCAATGTTTGAATAGAAATTTATTATTATGAATAACCATTCACCAAAATGGCTTTTTTATATATTCAATAAATGGACCTAAGTTTACAATTATTAAACAAAAGCAATCAAAATGCAACTTGTGTTATATTTATCAAAAGAGACTAACTGTCAGGAAACGTAAAGTTAAACATTGATGATATTATGGGTGAAGAAATTTGTTAGAATATAAGCAACAAAACTTTAAATTTTGCTCTGAATGTTGAAACTAGAGAAAATAATTTGGATAGAAACTTTAGTAGAGAAATATTCAACCTCTGGTCAAAACAAGAAAAATAGTTGGATGTAGGAGCAACGAGAAAAAAAATGTCACTTTAAAAAGTACTACAAAACTCCAAATTAGATGGTGGTAGAAGTCCAGATAGAAATTTTTCTACAAATGTTTACACAGATGAAATCTAGCATAACTCACCTATTTTATCTTTAGATAGTATTAAATCATGAATAATAGGTTCAAGTGTTTTTTTCATGCTTGACCCAATAAAGACGTGTTAAAAACTGCACTAAAAGTGATCTATGAAAGATGTATTTAAGAGATAAAAATGATTGCACTTTATTAGATATGACGATGTTGATATCAGGTTGTCCACTGGATTGGTTTAAAAATTGAATGAAATTGGACATGTTTTGTGTTTGAATAGAAANTATTGAACATTGCATTTTATTTGATAAATTATGATCCATCATTATCTTTGAATGAACTCTTATGTGAAGAAGCTTGGAGTGGCAAATAGGTAAGTCTATCTCACCTGAAAGTATTTTGTTATTCAACATATGCTCATGCTGATGTAGGATTAAAGTGTAAGTTTGATTCAAAATCTATCAAAAGCACTTTTATTGGATTTAACTAATAAATTTGGTTATGAATTCTAGAACCATCATAATAAAAATTCATTTGGAGTAAGGATGTCACTTTTGATGAAATATAGATTACAAAAGCAGAAACATTACTCAAGATTTTTCATTAGTTACAACTAAAAACCTTTATAAATATGTTGAGATAGAAGACTAAAGTGATTAGAAAGATGGAGAAAGGAAATGTGCTTGGTCTGATAAAGCACAATAAGTTCTTTAGACACCTGCCACTAAAGTTAGGAGGTTTAGCAGAATCACAAAACTATATAGAGGTATTCTCCTTCTTTATATTATTTATTACTAACTGATAGTGGTGAATTAAAGTGTTATGAGATCAATCAACTTGAAGGCCCAAAAGAGTGAGAGTTTAACATGAATGATGAGATGTTATCACTAATGTCAAACCAAAAATGAAGATTGTCAATTCTACCATATGATAGAAGACAACACAACGAGTTGGTTTACATGCTAAATGAAGAGTCAAATGATAACAAACACTACAATACAAGACTTGTTCTGAAGGGTTTTCAACAAAATGAAAGAATTGACTACACCAAGTTGTTTTCTTACGTAATGAATATGACAACTATCAGAATTGTGTTGAGTATAGTAGCAAAAAAAGATCTACATTTAGAGTAAATAGATGTAAAGACAACTTTTTAAATGGTGACTTAGAAGAATAACTCTATAAGTTGCAACCAAGTAATATGAAATTCTAGGGGAAAAAACTGCAAACTAAAAAAAAGACTTTATAGTTTGAAGGAGATACCAAAAACAATACAGAAGATTTGACCTGTTTATGTCGAATAGTGGGTACAAGAAGCATTGTGCATATCATTATTGTTTCATTAAATTATTTGATAATTCTTATATTGTACTTCTTTTGTATGTGAATAATGTATTGATTATATAAGCAAATATGAAGAATATCAGAGACTTAAATGAGTAATGATCAAGAGAATTTGAAATAAAGAATTTAGGTTCAACGAAAAAAAAAATCAATAGCATGAGAATTAGTTGGGACAAGATGAATCTAATGAGCCCAGAATTGCTCATTTCCAACATCGTTAAAACACCCAAATGTCTATCAAATGTCATTTGATTAAAAAAAGCTATTCGGACCGTCTGATCAAAGTGATTCATATTTTTGGATTAATTGCACCCAGAACACTATAAATAGAGTCTCACTTCTCTCATGAGTTGAAGGAAGCTTGAGACTTAAGAGAGAACTTGAAGCTTTGAGAATAAGCTGAAGTCTAGCACCATCTCTATCATCGTCGATCATCGTCAGTCGCCGTCAACCACCACTATCAACTNTCTCGTCTGTGGGACAAAGAGTCTCTGTAATCATCACCATATAGTGAATTTTTATAATTAGACAAGACCCCGTGATTTTTTCTCTATATGAGTTTTGTCACGTAAAAACTTCTGGTGACATTACTAGTTGTTTTTTTTTCACCTAAGTGTATTTTGAATTCTCGTGTAACGCTAAAACAATAATCCACTGCTCTTTCACCACGAATTTTCTAGCCCACATCATTACCATCCTCTAATGGCTCTTACTCCAATATCATTTTCTCTACTTTATCTCCCCACTTGACATCCCCATGGAGCTTACAAGCACTCAAAAAAGCTCTCCAAACATCACCATTAGCAGTCATTGGCATCACCTCTAATGAACTCGTAGGCTTCATCAATCAACCCCGCTCGACTGAAAAGATCCATGAAGCAAACATAGAGCTCGACCGTAGAATCCGTGATAGCTCTCCATGCTGACGAAACTACACAAACCGTCTTCGACGAGCCTTGAATGACTGCAAGCAGACAGAAGGCAGACGAAGGTGATCTCATTAGGTTTTATGTCACTTTTTCACACGTCACATGGAATAGATTCATCACTTCTTTCCCCTACCCTGTCACCTGACTTCACAAACCCACAAGCNTTTATTTTCTTAATATGATTAATTTAATCTTTATTTAATTTATTTTGAGATTAATTTAATTAATTAATTACAGGAAGACTTATGGTCTGTTGGGGCAGCTACAACTTATTGAATAGTCAGCTGATAAGCTAGGTGCAGTGACTATTACAAATTTTTATTTTTTAAAAAAAGTCAGACAGCTGCTAGTAAGTTGTCACCGCACTAGGTGTGAAAATGCTACTTTCAGCGTTTTCAAAACGCATAAGCTGTCAAAACACAGTCCACCACACCAAATAAGCTTTGCCAAATGGCCCATACGTACATATCATTAAGTTTTTATATAATTATTCCTCGAACATCTAATGTTCAATTTTTTTTATACACATAACCTTTTCTATGCATGAAAAGTTCTACATTTCACTTTTTAAATGTTAAAATCATAATATTTTTTATGTGATTTGAAATATTTGAGTGGTCTAAATGTAAAAAATTAAAATTTAGGTGTTAGATATAAAGTGGTATATATGTAAATGCCTCTTATTTATATATTTTACTCACTTGAATGCATTTGATAATTATGGAATTGTGCATAATTATATAAGTATCGAAACATTTGATCAAATTTCCTCATATTTGTAGGTGGAAATGTTTTACGTTGGAAAAGAATTTTTATAATTAAATAATTGTACTAATATTTAAATAATAAAAGTCGAAGAAATTGAGAAGGAGAGGCATGTGAAGCAAGGAAAATATTCACGTACGTAAGACGTACGCAGAGCTGTGTACGTGGGGAGATTATTCAGAGGGTATAAGGGGGTTATATCCGTGTTATACCCCTCTTTAACCTCCTTGTAACCTACCTGCAACCTATTTGTAACCTACAAATAAGTTCTGCGTTTCTGTAGTTTCAGTAGTTACAGGAGGGTATAAAGCGGATATAACACGCATGTACCCTCTGAATATCCCTCGACGTACGCAACGCTGCGTACGTCTTATGTCCGCAAATATTTTCCGTGAACCAACGATGTTAGAAAAGAAATTATATGACGACATAATTGTGCTAATCAAATAGTAAATTTACATTCATGCCCCACAATTCTTATATAATTATAAAGATAACGCATAAATTTTCATATTTACATGCATAACATTGAAAATTTTTCATCACAAAAAAAGAAATCATAATCATACATTTTCATGCATAGATTAATGGCACCAAAGTGCCATAAGCCCAAATATCAAACTCTTTTGACTTAGATATGTAAATACATAAGAATTGTGGGGTATGTATTTAAATTTTCAATTTAATAAATTTTATTATCTTTATAATTTATAATAATCCATAGAAAGGCGTGTCCAAGTTGACAAATGAGGATACAATGTTCAAAGNTTAATCATTTAAGGTTGGAATTAAAAAATATATATTTTTTCAATGACAAAATAATATATTTTTTATGTATAAGCTAAGTATAAAGGCACATGTTAGAATCACTAAAAGATAAAACTCATCATTCAATTATTTAGTTTGTTATAAACCATGCAAAAACAATTTATTTTATTTTTTAAAGACTATGAACCTCTCTTGTTGTTCCATATAAATTTACTATTATGATTAGTCATTTAACAATGTTGTTTTTTCATATAAACAATAAATGGGTCTAAGTTTACAGATATTAGACAGAAGCGGTCAAAATACACTTGTGTTTATATCTGTCAACAGAGTTTAACTGCGATGGTTAACGCTTCAGAAAACATAGAGTTAAATATTGATGATATTATGAGTTTAGTGTTGAATGAAGAAATTTGTTAGAATATGAGCGGTGAAACTTTGAGTTTTGTTCTGAATGTTGAAACTAGAGGAAATAATTTGGATAGAAACAAGAGTAGAGAAAGAATCAACTTCAACTTCAAGTCAAAAGGATTGAATGTTTGAAGTCCTTCCTTTCTATGAACAAGTTCCAGGGTTTATAGTCTATATACTTAAATTATTGTGAAGATTGTGTTTATGAAGAACAAAATAAAATTACTTTCTCTAAAAGGAAAACAAAATTGAAGTTCACAAAGCTGGAGCTAGTACATATTGTTGTATGGGATCTAACTCCAATTTATTCTATTGGAGGTTATCTATATTTTTTTTCACTTTCATTGATGATCGTGCCAGGAAGATATGTGTGTGCTTCTTGAAATATAAATATAATATATTTGATGTGTTTAAGAAGTGAAAGTCATTGTTAAGAATGAGATAGGTTTGAAGTTAAAATATCTCAGATTAGATAATTATGGTGAATATCATGATTAGGGTTGAGAATTTTATCTTTCAGATGGGATCTGACATGAACTCATTGCTCCAAGGACATCACAATAAAATGTTATTTTTGAGTTGATGAATAGCACCATCTCAGAGCATGTCAAAAGTATGAGCTTGCGTGCAAACTTGTTAAAGCAGTTTTGGGTAGAAGTATTGAACATTGCATTTTATTTGATAAATTATGATCCATCATTATCTTTGAATGAACTCTTATGTGAAGAAG